>FLMG01000941.1:171350-205830 GCA_900088475.1 Hyphochytrium catenoides
TCTCTCTCTCTCTCTCTCTCTCTCTCTCTCTCTCTCTGTCCTGCGATTTGTTAGCTGTGGGTTGGACACTTTCCCTAGCGCTCGGGAGATGGGTCGGCACGCTATCAGTTGCAAAGCTAAGCCACCACAAGTTCCTCTGCTCTCTTCTTCTTTTCCTGTTGCTGAGGATCAACACGGAGCTGTCCCTCTCCCCCAATCTACATCAGACAAAGAACAGAAAGGCGGGTCAGGAAAGAGACGTTCACGAGAGGTCAGGCAATCGTCTCTTCAATCCCATTCTTGCCCCTTCCTAGTGTCCTCGTCGGTCGTTCTTTCTCTCGCCCCTGCGGTGCGCAGCTCCCTACCATCAGCGTCTCCTCTTCTCCTTCCCCCCTTCCTCCCGGAGTCGCTCTCTCTCTTTCTCTCTCTCTCACCCTATTTAGTTCGCTCTCAATCTCTCTCTCCCTGTCTCCCTCTTTTGTCTCTCTCCGCCCTTTTCGCTGCTTCCTTGCGGTCTCCGTTAATCTCTCTCTCTGTCTTACGCTACGTCTTCATCTGGTCTCTTCTCCCTCTCCTTCTTACTCAAACTTCCGCTGCAGGTGCTAGGTTTGGCAGCAATGGAGGTATCGACGCCCACGGTGCAGACGCTGCTCAGTCCTCCGAAGAGACATTCAGCTCTTTCATCACCTCTTCCATCCCCGTCTTCTCCTGCTTGCGCGCAGTCTCACTCTCTGTCTCCTGCCTGCGTGAAGGATGGGGGGACTGAGGCTTCAGAAAAGGAGAGAGACCCACCTGAAAATGGGGCGCAGAATAAACATTCAGAGCTAAGCAAAGATCAGGGCCAGCTTTCTGGCAATGCAGACAAAGCAGGAGAGACAGTGAGAAAGGAGAAAGAAAATTACGCAGGAGAGGGAGAGAAAGAAGGGCAAACTATGGAAACTTCAGGAAGAAGAGAGAAGGAAGGAGAAAGTAGAGCAGCGGAGGCACCGTGCATGCTACTTGAGCAACAAGGGCAGCCCACCGTTGCGAAGTCTTCTGAAGAGACAGGAATGCAGCTGAAAGAAGCTCTTCTTCCTCTTTCAAAGCCATCATCGCTGGTCCAGAAGGGGAACGATGAAGACAGAGAAGCAGCTTCATCTTTCTCTTCGGCCCCCGCCCCCGCCACCGCTCCTCTCTCAATCATACCTCCTTCTATCAGAACGGAGAGTCTGCCCAAAGAAGAGTCAAAAGAGAGTGTGAAGAAGGAGAGAGAAGATCTTGCTTCGAGCCAAGCCATGAGCACTGCGGCTGATGCGAAAGGAGAGAGAGTAGGAGAAAAAAGAGTCCAACAGGAAAGAGAGGCACCCGGAGGAATGACTTCTAACTCTTCTCTCCTTCCAGCAAAGACAGCAGATGTCACCGGTCTCTCTACGAGCTCATTGTCTTGCACAGAACAATGCTCCACTGTTCTGCCTGCTCTTCCGGTGACGGAGCTTTCTCTTTCTTTAGAGGAGATTGGCAGAAGGCAGAAGGAAGAAGAAAAGTCTCGAGAGGACAAGGAAAAAGAAGAAGAGGCTTCTTGTGAGCATCGAATGCAGGAGAGCAAGCAGAGAATCAAGGAGTGGACTGTACAATTCATCAAGGAGAAAGGACGAAAGCCTGATGTGGAGGACAAGAACGAAGTGAGAGAAGCGTACGAGGCCTACCGCCGAGAGAGTGAGAGGCTCAAAGAGATAAGGGAGAGAAGAGAAAGGAGAAAACGGAACAGGGAACCAGAGGAACAGCAGCAAGGCAGTGCTATGAACTGCCAGAACCTCTCGCCTCCTTCTGCAGCCTCTTTAGCTCTCACAGAGAAAGAGACACAACCTCATTTTCAGCCCGTGGCATCCTCCGCGCCTCTTCACTTTCCTTCACTAGAGCATCCTCTCTCTTCCACATATCATCCCCCGGCTAGCGATGGGCCAAGCTCTCTCTCTTCTCAAATACCGTCCGAGCCCACTATTTCTTCCTCTCCTGCCCCGACTCCTCTCTCTTCATCCTCCCTTGCTTCTCTTTCTCTCTCTGCCCTGGAGGAGGAGAAGAAGCAATTGAAAGCATCAATCAAAGGCTGGATTGCGTCCTTCACTGCGACCCATGGCCGTCCTCCGTCAAATGAAGAGAAAGCGACGATCAAGCACCTGTACGTCGCCTTCAAACAGGTGGACGAGGAGTTAAAGAAGTTAGAGCAACAGGTATCTCTCTGGCTTCTTCCCCTCCGGCTTTCTGCTCTCCGTCTCACTCACCTCGCTGTTTCGGCCTCCTTCGCTTCCCTTTTTTGCTTCTCTTTCTTGCATGTCTCCGCCTTTTCTCCATTATTGGATTATGCTCCCTGTTGACTGACTCTCTTCTCTCCGTCTTCCTCTGTAATGCTCTCTCTCGTCTCTGTCTGACTCTCTCGTCTCCTTCGCTCTCTTTCGATGCGCCTCTTCAGGTGCAGTGGAGTCCTAGTTCTCAGGAATCTACAGGCCGCTCTGTCGCTCTCCATTCTGCGATATTGAGCGGTAATGTTCAAGCAGTGCAAGGACTGTTGGCGGCCTACGGAGTTCAAGGACAGGCGCTGAAGTCAGTCTGCCAAGGACTTTCTGTCACTTCTCCACGTGCTCTATCTATCATCCTATTCTCTCCCTCTCTTCACTCTCTCTTCTATCACCATCTCTATCTGTATTCGCCTTTCTCACTTTTCTCACCCTTACCGTTTGTGCTGTCCTTTCTTCCAGAGTTTCCCTCATCCTGGTTAAGCTCACTTCTTCTCTAAGCCGATCCTTCTCCTCTCAATCTGGTCCTTCTCTTCTGCAGTCTGCTATATGCCACGGATGACCAGGGCCTCCAGCCTTTGCATATCGCAGCCTCCACAGGCCAGGTCGGTTCTCTAACCCCTCAATTCTTGTCGGTCTGTCTCTCGTCTCCAACTCTCTTTCTCTCTCTCTCCCCTCCTTTCCTCTCTCTCTCTCTCTCTCTCTCTCTCCTGTCTCCGTCTCTCTCTCTTTTCTCACTGTAACGCTATCGCGTTCCAGCTCTCTCTGTCTCTTTGGCTCTAACCTTCACACCCTCTCTCTCATGGGCTCCCTCTCCTCTCTGTGCCTTTCTGTCTTTTTTTTCCCTCTCTTTCGCTATCCTTCGCCCCCTCATCTCTCTCTTTGGCTCTAACCGCACCCTCTCTGTGTCTCGATCTCTGTACTCTCCTTTGTCTCTTTCTCTCTATTCTTCGCACTAATGGCTTTCCCCCAAATATCTGCCATTCCCCCTCTCCTTTACTCCTTTCATCCTTCTTCCCCCTGACATGCCGCAGACGGAGATGATCTCCTTGCTTCTCTCTTACCGGCCCAGTCCGAGCGCTGTCAGCAGCTGCGGACAGACTCCTTTGGCCCTCGCTGCCTCTCTCGGTCATTTCAACGCCTTAGCCTTGCTGCTGGACTACAGTGCAGAGACAGTGAACCTCCAGATACACGGAGGAGAAGCCCGATCTTGGAACCTCAGCTAGATTTCCCTTAGCGTGCCTCCAGTAGTGCCTCTACCTTTGTTCCACGATATTGCCTTATCGTCCTCAGCCCAGGCCTCGCTTCCTTCTTCCTCGCCTCGCCCTTGCTGCATTGTTAGAGTTTCCGGGCCTTATTCTAGCAGTAGTGACGAGAGCTGTTCTTCCCGCTAGTTCAGTTTCCTTCTCCCCTCTTACTCGTTTCTCTTCTTCTCTGCGCGCTTCCTCTCGTCTTTCTCTTCTTAACTCTCTCCTCTCACCCGTTCTCTTTTTGTTCTCTGTCCATGTTCGCACTTTCTTTCTTTTCTTCTCCTTCTCTACCTATCTCGCTGGCGACACCTCTCTCTTTCTCTCTCTGCTTCTCTTTCTGCTTCTCTTCCATCTCCACTAGGACTTCAAAGGCGAATCGCCCCTTCACCTCGCAGTCCGCGCTGAAAGCGTAGAATGCACCCAACTGCTCATCGACTCCGGTGCAGATCTCCACTCCTTGAACTCCGAAGGAAGCACTCCCGCCCATCTCTGCGGAAGTGTACACTGTCTAGCGCTCCTCTTCGATGCTGGAGCCGACCTTTTCCGGTAAGCGAGAGACGTCAACATGCAAGACAAAAATTGAGTTACTACGTACAGACAGAGAGGTGAAGATGGAGACAAGAAGAGAGAGACATAACCATGAGTTAAGATATAGAGAAGAGACAAAATAAGAGAGAGGAGAGAGACCGTCACAGCCATGAGTTAGTCCCAATGGAAGAGAGAGTCACAATTCAGAGCCACGGAAAGGGGAACTTGTCATGTGGCAAAAAACAACGAAAACGGCGGAGAAAGGGCGAGAGAAGCGTGTCGTGCTCATTTAGCTCTTCTTCGCAGTGTTCCCGCTTCTTCCTTCTCTTCTTTCTCTAACACCTTGGTCTTAGGCTTGATGGCTTGGGGCGCAGTCCTCTCTTCATCTATTGCATGCAAGGTAGACTGGAAGAGCTTTCTTTTCTTTGTGAAGTAGACCAGACGGGTGAGATGTGTGACTGGGCAGACCAAAGAGGAGATACGCCTCTGCATGCCTCGGCTTGCTATGGACATTTTGAATGTCTTAGATTTTTGCTAGAGAACGCCGCTCGTCCTCTCTCTCTCAACAAACACGGGCTCAGTCCTAAGGATGTGGCCCAGCTCAATGGCCATAGAGATTGTGTGGGGATACTGCAGGAGTATGAAGCTTACCATCAGGGGACCAATGTCGGCGGGAAGGGAGAGATTATTCTCCCTCATTCCTCGTTCTCTCTCCTTCCGTCTGTGAACTCTTTCTCTCCAACGGCGCAAGGAGCAGCGAAGAAAGGAAGTCTGCAACGTCTTCCAAGCAACAAAACGATGGTCCTCCACGTCGCAAGTGCGTCTAGTATGGGTGCTTGGGAGCCTGTGTATGACAGAGCCTCTGCTAGAGTTTATTTCTATAACACGGTGACGGGAGAGACATCCTGGGTAATTCCTGGTCAGGAGAGAGAGGGGGAGAAGGAAAGCCATATAGAGCAACGGCATTCGTTCTCGGGAACTGAGCTGCATGGTCTGAGGCAAAGGCTTAGTTACCTAGCCCACCAGGTACGAAGGAGATATGGTCGTTGCGCTCTTGACGTGACCTTTTCTCCATGTCTTTCTTGCTCTTTCCTTCCGTTTGCACATTACCTGGGGCCCAATGGTTCCTGCCTATCGTTCTCGAGGTTCAGTTGTCAAACTGAGTTCCTGCAGAAGTCCATAATGAGTCGTGCTCTAACTCTCTCTCTTCCTGCCTTCGCTCTATTTCTTTCTTCTCTTTCCTCCCATCAGCTGCGACTCAACAAGGACTACGCAATGATAGCATGGGAGTACGAGAGTCAGCGGCCATACAGAGAGCGCTCTTCCTCTATTCTCTGTGCCCTCTGTTTCTCGCAAGCGGTTGAAGATGTCTTCTTCCCCTGCGAGCACAAGTGTGTGTGTCGCTCTTGCTTGTTGAGATATAACATAGGACCACCTCTCAGGGGAGGAGAGAGAGAAGAAGCTCAGGTCAATAGCTACGGCGCTCAACGGTGGTCGTTTTGTCCTGTCTGCAACCAAGGTAGAAAGATGGCTGATGCCTCCCTCTTATTGACATAACTCTATGGCGAGCTTACGGCTAAAGTGTGAAGTCCTGTTCCTCTTTCTTCTTCCTTTTCTTTCCTTTCACCTGAAGCAATGTTCTCTCCTTTCGTTCTGAAGGCTAATGGCCCTCTAACATTCACCATTTCTGCTCTTGTTTACGTCCTTCAGTGATCAACAAGGTCTTAGACACCCCCCATGCCCTAGACAACCGGCCTCCACCTCCCAGATCTTCATTTTCAGATGACTTTCTCGTCAGATTCAAGGAAAGAGCTAAGGGACTCCAGTTGGAGAAGCACAGAGAGGGTTCGACCCATGAATAGACTAACTCCCAAGCGCAAGAGCCTAGCCGCAAGCGGCACCACCTCTAGCCCGCAGCCGTAGGGAAGGAGACGGCCCACTTATATATATATATACTCTCGGAACAAGTTGAAGGTAATGGAGAGCAAGGTGGTTGCGGGACAGAAGAAAAGAGCACAGTGATTAAGAAGACAACTACACGGCCGGCTTCTTCCGGATAGGGCTCTTGCGGAACCTCTTCCACGTCAGCACGGCGCCAGCTGTAGCAAGAGCAAACCTAGGGAGTTCCATAGTGTTAGAGTGCAGATAAGCCTTTCTAGGAGGAGTCATTTTAAGGGGTAAAAAGAAGAAGGGGTACAAGAGAGAGAGGGAGAAGGGGAAGAGGACAAAAATAGTGACTGATGACACAAAGACCCCGAGCTTGCATTAGGGAGGGGATATAGAGAGTTGAACTTTTAGGAGGCGCGCGAGCTAGGAAGATCCTCTCACCATGTGAGGGCATAGGTCAGGTGGGTGACTGGCATGACGTAGAAGTTGGTATAGTGGCTTGCGTTCTTCAGCAGAGGCCATGTCTTCGCAGGCTGAGTGCCGTCACCTGCAACAAGTGGGTGAGAAAGGTTAAGGGGCCACTCATATGAACGCAGAGACAAGATCGTTAAAAGGTTGACAAAAGTAACAGCACCATCGCAGGCTAGGGGAACAGAACCACTAAGGAGAGGATATATTTATATACATGGAACACACCCACTAAGTAAACAGCTGAGGACAGAACAAGCGGATGAGAGGGAAAGACACACAGCTTCAAGCAAAGCAAGTAGAGACGAGGTGATACGTGTCAAAAGCAATGATAAGCGTCGAGCACGTACTAATTTCCTCAATGAGAAGTGGGAGATCTCCTTTGTCTTCGCTCCATTGTGCCAACGACTTTGCCAGCAATGGATAGTCTAACCAAAAAAAGTGACCTCGTCTTGGCTCATTCGGAGGAGAGAACGAGTTCGGCTAAACAGGAAGAAGAGTTACAATCTCTGGTAAGATACTGGCGACTTTCTCTGCTCTCGCGAGCCCCTCGATTCTCAGTTCGCCACTCACTTTTCCTGCTCTGGCCCTCTCGTCTTTGCACGCTTTCTCCACCCTCCCAGTTATACCCTTCTTTATTACTCATTCTAAAGTTCCTGCCCCCATCTCACCTTCTCACCCTCTGCTATAACTCCGACGATTGAGACAGGTCGCCCAGCGGCTAGAGAGCTCTTCACCTCTTCTACCTGATCCTGAGGGACCCAGCCACGATTTACAATCACAATAGACCTGGAGGAGAAGAGGTTAGGAATATTTCATAGAGAAGATGGCTTAGGGGTTGATAGAGGAGAAGACGGGAAGGACGACAGAAAGATGGAGAAAGACTCTTGGAAAAGGAGGGAACGAGGAGAGCACATGGAGAGAAAGAGAGAGAAAGAGAGAGAACGAGAGTAGCGGGAGGACCACCAATAATAGACATAGAAGTAAAGTGCCAAAGGACAGACAGGAAAGAGCTAGTATAGATAAATTAGAGATAGAGGAACGCTTGAAGCAGATGTTACAGCGAGCAGGAGATGAAGAGAAGCAGACCCGTCATCTCTGAGAAATGGCTGATAGAGATAAACGCCCTGTGTGGGGCGGCTCATGTCTCCCCCTCCCCCTGGCCTCGGTGGGGCTGATCTTGGCCCTAGGGCGAGAGACAAGAGAGGACAATCAGCTGATTGCGAACACCCGTCTAATTTCTCCTTTAGTTGGAAAACCAGCGCAGATATGGGCTTGCTGGCTCGTTCGACGACAGTCAAGTAAAGGCAAGATAGCCAGCAGTGAATGAGCTGGTCAGCTTACGACAATGAACTGAGCAGAGGAGAGAGGAAGGAACGAGGATAGGAAGAGGAGAGAAAAACTTTCAGTGGAGAGAGCCAGTAAGAAGTTGAGGACAGACATGAGGGACTCTTGCTCTTTTTACTAGATGTAAGGAAGCGAAGAAAGCCGTCGCACCTAGCTCAAAGGCAGGCCCAGGGATGAACTTCCCGCTAAGACGCACTTTGCGATGTCGCAGGCGTTCGCTTAGAGCACTTTGATCAGGGTAGAGTAGGGAAGAGACAATAGGAGAAGAGAAGGAGGAGAAGATGGGAGATAGGCATCACAACCGGGCAGCATAAGTAGTCAGGCTTCCACAGCTAGCGAGACAGAAAGACCTCAGCCAAATGGGCCTTAATGTTAGGAGTTGAAAGCCAAAGAGTATGTATGAGAACTGAGAAACAGATCGAGATGCGTTTATAGGCACAACGTGCTAGAAAGCAGCAGGACTGAGAGGTTTTTCTAGGGAGACCGAAGACGAACAAGGAATAGACAGAAAGAGAGCCTCAGAATGTAGGAAAAGCGTCCGTCCTTGCCTATTATACGTGGCGCCTGCTGGGAGAGGGACGGGATCTGCTTGAAGACTTTCCTCTCTCTCCTTAATCAGTCCTTTCTTCCAAGAATAGCGCTGAAGTTGCCACGCTCCAAAACCTGCAGCTGTAAGGGCCTGCGACCACCGGAAGGTAAGAATGGTAGTACTATTTAGGTGATTAGAGGAAGAGAAAAGGAAGCGAAAGCAAGACCAAGACCAAGGCAAAAGGTAAGGAGACCATCACAAACGGGAGAGCGAGTGCGAGATGGGAGAGAGAGAGAGAGAGAGAGAGAGAGAGAGAGAGAGAGAGAGAGAGAGAAGAGCGGAGAGAGAGACGGACAGAGAGAGAAGTGGGGTTCTTCTGTCCGTGTATGAATGAGAGCGCATATAAATGGAGACTGTAGGCTCCCGTCAGCAGTAACCAGCACTCACGATGCTCGAAAAGACAACGGCGCCTAAGAGCCGTCCTCTCCCTCCTTCCTTGACTGGTTTCCTTTCCAGGTTTGCCTTTGTGGTCTCCCATCTTCTCCGGGCTGCATGGGAGCGACACAACGCAATGGGAGCCCGTCCAGAGGCATGCGACACAGGGAGCGAGAGGAGAGAAGCAGGCCTTGTTCTTATCGTGATTATTGCCATCATTGAATCTTTACATATGGCTCGCAGACGGGCCAAACAGTATAGAGAAATAGTGTTCAAGGGGAAAGAGCTGAAGCTACTCAGAGAGGTCCTTATCCTCTACAAGAGCATGGTAGCATGAAAGAAGTTATTAGTAGTCTAAGAAGAGAAGGAAGGAAAGAGGCGGGAGAGAGAGGTACAGAGAGAGAGAGAGAGACAGAGAGAGAGGTGAAAAGAGAGAGAGAGAGAGACAGAGAGAGACCGAGACAGAGAGAAAAAGAGAGAGGCATATCTGACGATGAGAGCTCTAGAACTCTGCACGCTCCCTCCTATCCCGATGATGGATCACAGCCCCAGAATCATACCTACAAATCACTTAGGAAATAATCAAGCTCTCAGTATGGACGTTACCAGCAACAAACCTCTCCTATCTAAGTACTTGCCATTACAATCACCTGGAGAGTGATACTATAAAAGCACTAGCAAATCAGGCCAGACTTGTTAAGTAGCAAGTAGTGTATTCGGCCACTGACGTCTCCGCTACATACTTGTAATTGGACATGGGCCCCTCTAAGCCAGCCATCTGAGTGGATGGAGGTCACCGCCACGCCCAGACACGAGAGCGCCAGAGCCCTGACTGAGCTCCTGAGACAGATCTTCCCTTAACATCAATAGCAGAGCTTGCGGCGGTAGATCTGCATGGCCTCAAAACCTCGGATCAGATCGCATCTTACTGCCTGAAGCTTGAGACGTGGCAGACCTGTATCTGCCTTGGGCTGAGATGCCGTAGACTGACATTGGCACTGTCGTAGGTACAGTTTGAGGTTCCGGGTAGAGTTTCATCACATCTACATTGCTTGCTCGAGCGACGTGGCGAGGGGACTACTTTGTGGCTGGGCTAGGATGCTATCTTCACGACTCAATCATCTGGCAAATGAGTAATTTGTTCTTCAAAGAGTCGTTGCGATAGCATTCTCCTTCTCTTCGAGGTCTTTGTGGCCTTTGAGTTTCTCGCATGATGCGGGGTCTTCCTGGACTCACCTTGTCATACATATCCTTAAAGAGGTTCGCTGGGTGACATCGTGCTTGGCTAAGCTATGATATGAAGCTGCCTTCAGGATCCCAATGAGGAACATAAAGTGACTGTACCAGACGCTCTCGGGCGCCTCTGACAGATCAATTCTGTGTTATCGTACTGAGGGATCAGCAGCACAAGGACTGGAAGCCTGTCCTATGCCAGTCGACGAGGTCTCCCCATCTACTTATGTATCGGTGGACGAGCTGCATCGCTATGTATTCATAAAAAAAATTACTATTCCAGACCGCACAGAGCTTATTTGTCTTTCTCGACCGTCGCTCTTGGCGAACCTTTCTCTTAACTCTGTCCCCTTACGTGGTTCCTTCTCTTCGTGCCTCGTCCTATTTCCTATTAGCACTGCATTTGCCTGTTTATGATAGTGCCAACGACGGAGAGATAGGAAATAGCATTTTACCCTGCGTGCAGGCAGGAGCGGCTTACTAATGGGCGTTAAATAATTCTATAATTTGCCACGACATCTTACAATGTGGTAGTTAGTGCTAAAGCGAGCGTCATAATTTGCATGCATCAAGAGGGCCTTGAGGCTGGGCTCCTCATGATTAGAGGCGAACGAAGATGGATCGAAGGACTACGAGAAAGCAGTCTTCGTGGCGGAACCCTCTCCTTGATCTCTCCTCTCCTATACCACTCTATCGTTCCAGCCACAAGCATCGCCAGCGCAACACAAAGCAGGTTTATATAGAGCAAGTTTCCCTCTGCTAGACTGTTCGAATAGTAGACCAGAGGACCTTGAAGGAGGTTGACAATGCTTCCCAGAGTGAAGCCCACGCCGATCAGTGTTCCAATGTTGGCCAGTCCAAAGGTTTTCGCGAAGAATGCAGAGATGCAAGCGTACAGGTATGCTCGAAAGCCTGTGAAGATGAAGAAAGAAAATAGCTGTAGCGGCAGAGACGGGATGAGTTGCAGCGCATTGTAGACTACTCCCAGCCCATTGGTGATGTGCAGAGAGGGAACCAACCCCACGATGGCCAGGGTTCTCTCTATGACTGGGATAAAGAGAAAGCCTAGAGGGAGGATGATACCAAAGGCGTGCGTGTAGAAGTGTCCCTTCTGACCGTCTCCTAAGTTCTCCAAGAACTGGTTCTGAGTCCCGATGTAAACGTTGGCCCGCAGTATCTCCACACACATGTAGAAGAGAATGAAGCGAAATTGCATAGACTTCAGCTGATCAATGGCAGATCGCTCTGTGAGAGGGACTGGTCGCTCCTCCCGTTCTTTATCTCCTCGTCGAGCCCCGCGACCCACGATGAGCGGTGTGTCCTCTAGGTCTGAGGCGAAGAAACGCAAATAAGTGCCGAGGTCAAGCACATAAGAGTAGAGTTACTACTGCCGACAGAGAGGCATAGCAAGCATCCGTTCAAATAAATAAGAGAATAGGTGCCAATGCGTGTAACAACCACCTGAAATCAGCAAGAGAGAGGCCTTGAACAGTTCAAAGACTTGACGTCAAAGAGCAAGCAGACAAGAGAGTGAGAACAAAGGAGAAGAGAGAGAGAGGACAAAAAATCAGAGACGTTGACTTACCGCTTTCTTCTAGAAGATCTCCATCCACGGCTGTTAGATCCAAGTACTTCAGATTCCTTCCCCAGAGCACGAACAATACTCCATACAGAGCAAGACAGAGCAAGGCATAGCCGAAGAAAATATCTCTTCGAGGTATGTCAAACGTCTGATTGATCACAAGGAAAACGAGAAAGACGGCGCTAGAAGCGTCAAAGAGACAGCTGGTCGCTGCCAGTACTCCATTCTGTATGGAGGGGATCAGGAAAGACGAAGAGAAGCATGTCATCATTGTCATCTGTCCTCCAAGCGCTAGAAGACAATAAGAAGGGATAAAGAGATCCCATGCCGAAGAGTCGGAAATTGCCATCCCCAGAAGGCCCAGGAAGAGGAGGACACCGGCCCAGCCGATTGCCACCTAGCGAAGAGCGACCGAGAAAGAGAAAGGGGAGAGCGACAAACAGAGAGGAAATAAAGGCAGAGCAAGGGCAAAGATGAGTGATGTCAAAGTTGAGGTCCAACGAAAGGGAGAAGAGCTCCTTGTAAGAGATGCTGTTAGAGAGCACCGACGGAGGAGGACTCAAGCGAAAAGAAGACGGGAGGATGCATCCAAACGAGCTGCGGACCTCCCCAGAAGAAACCTGTAACTTCTCTCCTCTCTCTGTCTCTCTCTGTCTCTCTCTCTCTGTCTCTCTCTCTCTCTTTCTGGCTCTCTCTCTCTTTCTGGCTCTCGCTCTCTTTCTGGCTCTCTCTCTCTCTCTCTCCCCCCCCCCCCCTTTCTTTCATTCTCTTAAGTGTAGCTTTCTATTCCTGCCCTGCCAAGCACAGGTCCCTTCTCTTGTTTACTATGTTCTGTCTCGTACCTGCGGCCCCACTCTATCCAAGAACAATCCCTCCGGCAGCGCCACCATGTTCACAGTGAAGGCTCCAAGAGTAAAGATGAGGTTAAAGGCATTCCCTTGCGCGAGACAGGAGCTCGCTCCCTCCGCACATCGTTCAGCATATTGTCCTTCTTTCTGAAGAAGGAGGAGGAGAGGAGACCATCCAAAGATGATGCCCGAGAAGAGAAGATCTGCCAGGAGAAGCAGGCAGACCAGCGCAATGGTCTCTGCTTTAGGTCCAGCCATGCTCTGGATGGCTGGACAATGACTCGATGAGGAAAAGAGAGAGCCACTTATGAGTCCTTGAGAAAGAGGAAAACAGAAGAAATGCAGAAGGGCGAGAGGAGCTCTCCCTTGGCACTCTCTCCTGCCCTCTCTCTCTATGTTACCACAGATACTCTCTTGTCTTTGGGCACACTTCCTGTTGCTTGTCAACTCGAGCGCTTCAATGTAGGAAGCTTGTGGTCGCTTCCCTATCAACAGCGACCGCGGGTCAGAACTCTTGGCAATAGAGGATCCTCAGGTCACCTGCTCCTGCCTCTCTTCCACCTCTAACTCGATGGCTTCTCTTACTATTTTCACTCTCTTCCTCTATGTCTCTCCCCCTCTCTCTCTCTTTCTTTTTTTCTCTCTCTCTCTCTCTCTCTCTCCCTCTGTCTCTGTCTGTCTGTCTGCCTGCTCTCTCTGTCTGTCTCTCGCTCTCTGTCTTTTCTCTCCTTGTCTTTTCTCTCTCTCACATTCTGTCTGTCTCTCTTTCTCGCTCTCACATTCTGTCTCTCTCTCCCTCCCTCTGTCACTCTCACATTCTGTCTCTCTCTCTCTCTGTCTCGCGCTCTCTCTCTGTCTCGCGCTCTCTCTCTGTCTCGCGCTCTCTCTCTGTCTCGCGCTCTTTCTCTGTGTGTCTCCCTCTCTCGCTGTTGAGGCTTTGCCATCACAATCCAAAACCATCAGAATCCAGATTTCCTCCAAACCGTAAATAGACGAGCTCACACCACAATCTCCGCTGGGCAATAATCCATCGGTGTAACACGATCTCATGCTGCCAATGGCTCCGAAACCCGATAATGTACGCTTTCAACTAATAACCTTGCCACTACTTTTCTTTCATTCCGAATTGCGAAAGTAATGGGAAAGACCTCCTATCGAAGATTCACGCAAAGGCTAAAATAGTCCTGTAGCGCTAAATACATAGCGGTATAGCCCAGAGTAACATGTGATGTACGACAAGAATAGACGAACAATCTGCCAAAGGCGAAAATATTAGGAGAGTGAGAACAGAGTGAGAGAGTTGATGTGTTGATGCCTCCGAAGAACTCTCTCAGAAGCTCCACACACTCTCTCTCTCTCTCTCTCTCTCTCTCTCTCTCTCTCTCTGGCACATGCAAAGCTCTGCTATCCAGGTCTTATTGCTCCTGTCTCACTTCCCAAGGAGGGCACACAGTCGGACATTATGGAGCTGACCTCTAGGAGGATTGCTCGTCCGAAGGAGCTTCGGCATGTTCAAAGGGCTGAAGCCTGCGGGGAGATTCATATCGGCGACCTTCTGTGTACAGGGCGACTGAGCTTCCTTTCATCGGACGAAGCCAGAAACTTCTCTCTTCCTCTGATAGAATAGGTGAAGTAGGTGTCTATGTTGAGATGATGAAGTAAAGGATCTCCACGGTGTGGAAGCTCTGCCCTACAAGAGGAGTGCCGTTCTTCTTCACACTCCCGATATCATCCGCTCTCCTTTTGTTGGGCTACAAGCGTCAGGGAAAAATGGTCTTATCATATATCGCAAGAGTCAAGCCTTCATAGTTGCTCTATTATTATCCGTTAGAGCATTTAGGGGAGCTCTAGAAGAGCCCTTCCAAACTGCTATCCAGAGGGTAAAGTGCTTAACTGGAGAGTGAAGAAGAAGGGAAGGAGCAGCAGAAGTAGAGAGAGCTTCTTAACTCCGTCCTACTCCCTCTCCCCTAGCTGACAAAGGTTGGTTGCTTGGTGGTGGGCGTTCTTCCTTCTCCAAACTGTCTTTCGATGACGTCTGTCCGGTCTTGGCCCACACCGATCCATCTGTGTAATGTCAAAAACCAGGAGAAGAAGAAGAATCGATGGAGGGATAAAGCGGGTTTGGGGCGAGAAAGAGAGAGAGAAAGAGAGAGAGGGAGAGAGTCAGTGGCGGAACATACAGAGCGATAGAGTTGCCCCTCAACTTTCTCCCCTTTGCCAAAGCTGATGTTAGAACCTAAGAACCTCTAGACCTTCCTACCCTGTGATAGGCTTCCATGCTCGCAGGAAGTCTACAATTCGGTGTCGCATCTCCCTCTCCTTCTCTCTCTTCCCTAAAGAATAGTTACCTAATGTGGACTCCAAGGAGCTCTTCGACTCTCAGGACATAGTTCTGGGCCGCCTCAGGTAGCTCTGAGAAGTGCTTGCACTTTGAAATGTCCTCCTTCCATCCTAGTGAAAAAGAAGAACAAAGAAGTGCATATCCCGCAAAAGATCAGACAAACTCAGAAATGAAAAAGATTAGTAGCTTTGCCCAAAGGAAGCGGACAAAAGGGAGACACAGAAACGTCAGAGTGAAAGAAAGCGTAAGATTCTCTCACCAGGAAGTGACTCATACTGCACAATGGACTCAGAGAGGATCTGCAGGTTGGAAGGCATGCCTTGCAGCTTCTTTCCTTTGTGCCAGTACGCAATTCCAATTTTCACCTGGAAAAGCCAGTCTTATTATGAAGAAGCTTGTTGAGGTTGAAAGAAGAAGGACGCTTTATGCAGAACGCCGAGTGATAAGGAAATAGAGACGTTGATGGAAGAAGAGAGGGTGTACAGCCGAGCCAGGATCATTTGAGCAGAATGCAGTAAACTGAAGAGGAAGTTAAAAGTGGAAGAGACAGCAACGAAGGCGGAAGAGGGGATCTAGTCTGGCTTTACCTCGTCCAGTCCGGTCAGGACATCAAGCTTGGTGAGGTTAAGATCAGTAAAGCCGTTGACCAGAATCGAGTACTTCATCTGAGGGATGTCCAACCACCCACATCTCCTCTTCCTTCCGGTGGTAGTGCCGAACTCAGCTCCCACAGAGCTATACGATTGCACGGAAGAGTAGTCCGATTAGAACAAAGAGGAGAAGGGATGGAGAAAGAGAGAGACAGAGATGGGAAAGGGAATATACGGATAGAGAGCCCCGGCAGGAAAGGGTCGGCAAGGTTGATGCTGGGCCATGACGGCCTACGTAAACGCATACGGAGACAGCAAGTAATAGGAAGGGAATATGGTTGTGCGGAGCCGCTTACCAGAGATGCTCACCGACGGCATCGTGAAGCTCAGTGGGGAATGGCCCCTCTCCGACCCTTGTGCAGTACTGGCAGCAAATAGTCGAGGGAGAGAGATACAGCAAACAGGTATTGAGACGGTATTCAAAGGGAAAGACTGAAGAGTTGCATGGAGAGACAGGTTGACTGAAGAGTTGCATGGATGGAGACAAGGTTCGAAACAAGCAATCAAAGGAAGAGACGGGGGCAAAATTAGCAGAGAAGAGACCCAGGAAACTTCAACCAATAGCTGCCTTGGTGACTCTCTCTTCCCCTTGTCTGTTTTTTCTGCCCTCAACGGAACTTTGTCTCTTCTTACCGCCTTGACGATGCCGTAAATGTTGTTAATACGGTTGGGAGAGATGCCTCCGCCGGTGCAGACGGAGCCAATAGAAGGGTTGGAGGAGGTGACAAAGGGATAGGTGCCGAAATCAATATCCAGCATCGTGGCATTGGCGCCCTCCACCAAGATCTTCTTGCCCTTAATATAGCAGTCGTTGATAAACTCGATGGTGTCACAGGTCATTGCATCTACACGGTCTCTGCAGGAGCAAGAGTACAATCGCCAAAGAGCGTAAGCGTAAGACCGAGAGAAGGAAGTCGAACGAAAGTTAGGCTTAAGAAATTTAGGAGCACGATCACGAACGGCTGAGAGAAAGGGTGAGGTAGGTAGCATACAATCTAGTGGACCTCGGAGACTGAGAGGTAAGAGGAAGGTTCGGACGACATCTGCGCCTATGCCCAGGTCTAGATTCTTCTCTCTTTCTCTCCCGCTATCTCTCGCTTATCATTGATAGTTATAGCCTCACCTGATGGCCCTATACTTCTCAATCTCGGCTTCTACGTCCACCTTCAGACCAGGGTTGGAGGCCTCAGAGACTTGAATCAAACTCTTCAGCTTCTCCACAAAGTCGTCGAAGTTGCTAGATGGGAGTGAACAGAAGGAGGCATTAATGAGGGAAAGCGGTGGCAGTAGAAGGGCAGAGAGGAGACGCAGGGATGAGGGACAAACATTTCGATACGTCGTGAGAAGAAACTGATTATTGCTTTAAGGCTGGCGGTTCCTGACCTTAGATCTCCGGCGCGAACTCCAACACGGAGCATCTTGGAGCTGTAAGCGGGCCCAATGCCTAGAAAATCAGTTAGTTTCCGATATCCTCCTTCACACTTGCTCTTAGGAAACTCCCACACCTTTCTTGGTTGTTCCGATCTTGTTCCTGCCTCTCTTCTCTTCATTCATACCGTCGATGGTCTATCAGGGAGGGGTGCGGTGCCGAGCAGTGTGAGTAAAGAGCTCAGGTAGAGGGCACCAGAAGAAGAAATGTCCGGTCTCTTTTGTCCGGAACTGAGGCAGAAGATGGAATCCAGTGTTTGAGGGAAAAAGTGAGACGAGAGGAGGAGATATCCATACAAAATCTGGCAAGAAAGGACCCAAAAGAGACGAAGCTGAAGAGGTACCGACAATAATCGGTAGTTCAGTAGGCAGGCGAACCGGTCGCCAGCGATGACGAAGTGTACCTGGTGGAAATCGAAGACGAGGTGCGCTCTGTCTGAAAGCATAATGCGCCCATCAATGTTCACTCCTTGCTTCTTCAAGGCGTCAATCTCCTGCAGAAGAGACGGAATGTGCACCACCACTCCGTTGCCAATCACACAGACGGCATCAGGATTGAGGATGCCGGAAGGGAGAAGGTGAAACTTGTAGGTCTTTCCCTGCAGACGTGGTTGATAGATGGGTAAGGAAAGTGCAGAGATATCCCGGAAGACATAGATATTGAAAGATTTCAGCCCGCAGACAGTGACTCAATTGAAAAAGTTAGAGTTACCTCGGCCTTGATGGTATGTCCAGCGTTAGAACCGCCGGCTACCCTCGCGCACACATCATAGGTCTGGGAGAGCATGTCTACTAGCTTTCCTTTTCCTTCATCGCCCCACTGGGCACCCAGCACCACATCCACTCCTGGACCTACAATAGCATAGGCGATAAGTGTGACAGAGGGTTTGCAGACCAGCCGCTTGAGATAGAAGCAAAGCTCAAATAGGAGATTCCGGACAAGAAGACAACGAGGAAGAAAAACGGAGAGAGACTAGAATTACCCCAGAGAGAGAGAGTGCCAAAAAGAGCGCCAGACAAAGAGAGAGAGAGAGAGAGAGAAAGAAAGAGAAGGAGAAAAACTTAGAAAAGAGAGAGAACAGCCAGCAAATATGGAAGCATAACAGCAGTTACCTTGCCGACGAGGATTAGCCAGGGCTGCTTCAACCTTCGTAAGCTTAGCCAAAATGTCGCTGAGAAGCGTGTAGGTTGTCTTTCCGTTAGGGATCATATCTTTGCTGTCTGCATAGGCCTTCACAAGGTAAAGGCAGAAGACACGATGGGCAAGAAGGGCCGATAATATATATTGTTAGCGGACAGAAACCGTGAGAGGAAAGCCAGACATCCTGAGAGTAAGGATGAACGATAACGTAGACGAAAGGAGGAGGGAACAAGGCCGCTGCAGGGGCAGCAGAAGATGGATGCCTGAGATGGCAAGTGCAGGGTCATACCACTGCTCCTCCAAGGACTCCCATTGTGAGGAGAGCTGTCCCGGCTGGGCCTGCAAAGGGACGCTTCGACTGATCCGAACCGCCGGAAACTGCAGGGTTTTGGAGTAGGACACAGGCGCGCGGGAGGCCGGAGAGAGAAGGCCGATGTAATGAGCAGGTTGATTGGGAAATCAGGTGGGAACAAGGGAGGAGGAGGTTGAACTTCTCTGAGGCTCAGGAGTCGCAAGACCCGAAGCTTAGGCTTCGCTTTGTAGGGGGGTTGTCCTTACCTCGTATCCGCGTGACAGCCTGTCTGGCTGCATTTGTCGCTCTGGCAAACATCTTCCGTTTACTCTGTATGGGCCGCAACTGCTGTCAGCAAGGCAGAGATGCTTCGCGAAGTGTCTCGTCGACTCTTGATCTATTGTGCCTTACCTTAGAGGCGAGGGCCAGATGCCTGAGCGGTGGTTTCCTCTCCCCGCTTGTCAGCACCTTCCTTGTTCAGTGAGTGATCTCGGATGTGGAAGAATGTCAACAGATTAGGAGCTCTGTTAAGTAAGTAGCTGGGGATGCAGCAGGTGATGCAGCAGCGGGTTGAGAGGGAAAACCAGACAGCAGTGAAGACACTTGGCTCAAGAAATCTCTCTTGCTCAACAATGAACAACCTCAAACTCTCCTACACTCCTCTCTCTCTCTCTCGTCTCTCTCTCTCTCTGTCGCCTGCGCACTCTCTCACACTCTCTCACACTCTCTGTCTGTCTGTCTGTCTGTCTCTTATCTCTCTCTCTCTCTCTCTCTCTCTCTCTCTCTCTCTCTCTCCCTCTCTCTCTTATCTCTCTCCCTCTTTCTCCTTGTCTGTTGGTCCAGCATTCGGCAGATTCGGCAGCACCCACCAGCCATCATCTCAAACATATCCACTTCTCAACCCGGGTATGACCCGATTACATCATATATAATATAATGTCTTTCGTTCCATACACCCGGGTATTTAATCGTCACATCCCCCTAACTACTCACCAGGAATAGTACCAATCTACCCGAGACTAGCCCGAGTAGCAAAGCACAATACAGACAGCATTCCACATGTACGACGTCCTAATAAATGCCAGAGGCAATATTCCTCTCGATAGTGCCCTTGAGGACAAAGGTTATGATGAAAGTTATTCTCCGAAATTTCCATTATGAAACTCTCACTTTTGCAGACCTACCCACGACACAAAGACGTGAGAATTTGTTTCAATGAACGTCAAATTTATAGTTCTATTGTGTACTGTTGGAAGGTTGAATGTTTCGTGCCGTTAACAACCTTCCATGTGAATAGTTATCATCTATTGCGGGGCATTGTTCTTCTTAGCGGCTTGGGATTCCGATTCCCCGCTTCTGTCCTTGGTAGAAGAGGACTTCGCAATTTTCTCTGTAAGAGAGATCTGCATCTCTAGAATTGCCAATAAAGAGCTCTGTTGAGCTCCCAGCGCGTCTTCAATAATTGATTATCAAACGGACAGGGGAACCTATCCGTTAACGTGGTAGCTGAGCGTTCTCCGTGCCATGAGAAAGCTCAATCGATTGGAGAAGAACCGGCGTCGCAACGTATCCTTTGTTCGGAGAGAATCGGGTGAAGGATCGCAAGCTGGTCGGATTACCAGATCTGAAGGTCAGTCAGAAGAGCAACCAGAGATGGATAGTGCCTCTTTGGTGAATCAGATGGCTACCCTAAGGGGAGAGGTAAAAGGGATGACATCCACTTTTCAACGAACAGTTAAGAAGCTGGATAAGTCCATGAAAAGCATGGGCAAGAGGGTTATGAAACTCAAAGAGGAGTTAAAAGACCTCAAGCTTGCTCGGGTAACAGGAAGAACTGAGTTAGAGGGTGCAGCAAGCCCTAGGAGCTCGGCGAGGCAGAGACCAGCTAAACGTGTGCGCTTTGCTGTTGATCCTCAGCCTTCTTCTTCGGATGGGGCATCTTCTTCTTCTATCAATGAGGATAGAATGGATGTCACTGAAGAAGAAGTAGAGCAAGGTCCAGTGAATGCTGCACACACTGGCTCTTCTGCAGAGGCTGGGACAAGTGGAGCTGCTTCATCTCTATTATCTTCTTCTGGGAAGGATGATTCTTCTAATTCTGAACCGGAGGTTGATCCTGAGGACAGTGCTGACTCATCTGCTGACTCCTCAGATGAGGAAGAAGAATATGATGAGCAGGTAATGGCTGTTCTTGGAGATTCACAAACCCCTACTGGTTCAAGTCCAGCGTTGACAGGTGATGGAAGAGCCATCGCTAGACCAACAGGGAGATTAGAGAATCTCTCACAGATTCCTGACCTTTATGGTTATGAAGGGGATAAAGGTGAGCATCCAAATATCAAGGCGTACTTTACGCGCTTTGATAGGATTACAGATGCGAATAACTATTCACCAGAGCAGAAATTGCTGGCTCTGACCCTTAAGGCCAAGGGCAAGGCCAAAGTTTACATAGAGACCTTGGCATTGAAGGAGGACTTAACATCCTACAAGAGGCTATCAAAAGCCTTATTGCAGTATTTCAACGTTAAGGTTCATCCTTCAGAGATGGAAGTAGCCAAAGCTTTTTCAGAATTAGACAGAATGGTGCCTACGGCTGCTATTAAGTCTTTCCAAGAATGGCAGGACTTCATTTTTGAGAAACATGGAGCACTTATAAAACTGAGGAGGGTACACAGGGAGAACAAACTAAAAAGCCCCAAGTATTCCTTCTTGGCCTCGTGCTTCGTAAATGGCCTGACGGATGAAGAGAAAAGGTCTTTGAATCCCACGGTATCTAAAGTGAAGAGCAAGGCCGATCTTAATAAACTAGCAGAAGAGTTGAAAACATTACGGTCGTTGCCAATGGCCAAGGAGAGGAAACGGAAGCGGTTCGAGAATGAGAGAGAGGAAATTAAACCTCAAGGACCTCGACCATCGACGGACTCTCCTAAGGTTAGTCTCTCAAAAGTACAATGCTACAATTGCGGTGATTATGGCCATAGAAGGGACACATGTCGTCAACCTAAGGTTTCTCAAGATGTTATTTTGGAGAAAAGACGTGAATTTCTCAAAAGACAGCGTCGTGACGCACAGCGTGGACCGAAGGACCACAGTGATGATCAATCATCTAAGAACCGAGAGGCTAAGTGTACGTTCTGTGACGGGAAAGGCAAACCACACTGTGAAGCTAATTGTCCTGAGCGCAAGTGGGCCAAGAAGCTTGTTGCCAGAGCTAAAGAAGAGCAACGACTGAAGATCAAAAAGTTCCACAAATCCGATTCTGGGGAAGGCGGGCCCAAAGAGGAGCCTCGCCAGCCTCTAGACGGGGGTTTGGGAAACGACAGCCGGAGCTGCTGAATGCGGGGAGGGAGCTCCGGGAGGATAAGCCCTCTGTCTTTTCGAAGGTAGAGGACGTCCCCGTAAAGTATTTAAAGACAATAGATGGATGTTTGATAGATGTTACATTATCCTCGGGAGATATGGTTAAGGAGAAGCAGTACAGTCTCGTCAGAATGAGGAAGGGAAAGAGCCCATACCTCAGCTACGAGAAAGAGCTCGTAGTGAACGGATGAGAGAAAGAGCTCGTCATCCAGGGAAAGAGCCCGTACATGAACAGCGAGAAGGAGCTCGTGGTTGTTATACGCGAGAAAGAGCTCGTGTTGAACAAAAAAGCGGGAAGCAAAGAGGCTTACCCGAAGACGATAGGGAGCAAAGAGGCTCTCTGATTGATGACCAATATGACTTTGCAAAGGCAAGGAGGCCAGGGCAAGCAGTTGGCCATGATTCCTTATTCGACGGAAGAGAGGCGAAGGTCCGAGGCGTTCAGCGGGGGAGTAGTGCTGGTATTACTTCTGGTGAAGGAGACAGAGGCAAGGGCCCTGCCAATGAAGCTCCTACATTCAGAGGTAGTAATATTAGTGCTGATCCCAAGTCTGACGAGGGACAAAGAGGCCTAGTCGAAGAGAAGGAAGAGGTTAGGTGCTTCACTGATAGCCGAGAACGTCGTCAGATAGATCTCTGGGGGGAGAAGAATCTGGCTGATGTCTTGTCTAACAGTTTGGAGTTTGACCTACCTCAAACCCCCCGATATATAGGTAGAGCGATGTCGCTGTCGGAGGCTAGACAAGAGATCGTTGCAAAGACAGCAGCCTCTAAGGAGCGGGATGGACAGGTGAGAGAAGAAGAGAACAGAAAGACGAGTAAGGGTTCTGGCTATTCAGGTGGAATGAGCTTAGCTCCTGAAGCTTCTGTCAAAGCAGTTCGAAGTGACAATAGGTCACTAGAGCTGAAGACCGGAGCTTGTGAAGGAGGATCGCCGTTCGCCAAGAATAGTTTAGGAGCTGGATCGTCACAGCTCTCTGATGAAGCTCGCAGCTTGTCCAGCTCTGAAAGAGAGGGAGGAAAGGCATCGGGAGTCCAGCAGGCAAGCTCTGTGGCAGACGAGATGCAAGGCTCAGAAGGGAACGCTAATGTCATTGAACCGGGATTAGGTGATGTGATTCCCCTTCTAGAGCAACTCAGAGTGGTAATTCCAGCTAGGTTAAGACATTGGCTCATGGAGGAGACTCATTGTAGTCCTCTAGCTGGAGGTCATTTAGGGATTACGAAGACTTATGAAAAGCTTCGTAGACGATTCTATTGGCCGAATATGTACCGAGACGTGAAGCAGTTCATATCGAGCTGTTTGCTTTGTGCTAAACACCCATTCAGCAGGAAGACGCAAGGGGAGATAACTTCATGGAAGGCCACTTACCCTAACGAGAGCATCCAGGTGGACTTCATTGGTCCTCTCAAGTGCTCCAGGTCTGGCAACATCTACATCCTCGTGATCATTGACGTCTTCTCTCGATGGGCTGAAGCATATGCAGTGAGAAGCACTGAAGCCAAAGTGGTGGCCAGGATAATTGTTGGAGAATGGATTGCTCGGTACTCAGTCCCTAAGGTGATCCTTACGGACAGCGCTAATTCTCTGAATCGGTCGAAGATTATGGAGGAGGTTAATTCCTTGCTTGGTTCTCAAGGGAAGGCAGGTGTCCCCTACTCTCACGGAGCGACAGCAGCAGCAGAGAGGGTGATCAGAACAATTCGTAGCTTTCTGAAAAAGTATGTCAACGAGGACCATACTGACTGGGATGAGAACATCAATCTTTTGATGGGTGCTTACCGCATGTCTCAGCACAGCACAACGCAGTTCTCTCCTTTCAGACTCTTCTTCGGTAGAGAACCAAGACTTCCTTCGGACCTTATCCTGGAGACGGAGTTTGGAGAAGCTAAGTTTGAAAGTATGTCTGACTACGTGCAGGAAAGTCTCAGACAGTACCGCAAGGCCCTCTTGGAGGCTAATCTGAATACTGAACGAGCTCAGGAGCTTCAGGAGCTGTATCACAATACTGAGGTGCTTAAGCACAGAGTCACTCCTACCTTTCAACCTGGGCAAAAGGTACTTAGATATATACCTGTGAAGGCTGCAGGTCAGACCAAAAAGTTGGAGACGTTCTGGATTGGGCCTTATGAAGTCATCAGACAGATGAGTCCCGTCATTTATGAGATCAAGCCAACGAGAGAGTTGATCCAGACATGGCAAGAGAAAGGCCTAAGAAAGCAATGGGGCAGGAAAGCTGTCCACGTCAAGCATCTGAAAGCGTATCCTACTCCGTCATCTCCTCCAACCTGTATTCCTTCTACTGGGACAAGTACTTAAGCTTCCTCTGCTCACTTCCCTAGATGCTATTGAATTGTTTGAGACTGGTGAGAAAGAGCTCATCGAGTCTTCCTCAGTTCAGCGGGGGAGTGTTGGAAGGTTGAATGTTTCGTGCCGTTAACAACCTTCCATGTGAATAGTTATCATCTATTGCGGGGCATTGTTCTTCTTAGCGGCTTGGGATTCCGATTCCCCGCTTCTGTCCTTGGTAGAAGAGGACTTCGCAATTTTCTCTGTAAGAGAGATCTGCATCTCTAGAATTGCCAATAAAGAGCTCTGTTGAGCTCCCAGCGCGTCTTCAATAATTGATTATCAAACGGACAGGGGAACCTATCCGTTAACGGTACTCGTAAGCACTGAAAGAAAGATGGGTGGCAACATTTTTGTTTCAATGAAATTGAAAAAAACAAGTGTCGTAAGGCCTTACGTTCCTGTTGTTTTTCATTGAAAGCTGAAGAAGTTGGCGAAGTCTCTCTCTCACTGACAACTTCCACCTCTTTCAGCCCACGCTGTCAGAAATTCAGAGCTCAGACGCAGAACTGAAGCTTCGAATTCGCATCTCTACATGGTATTCTATCACATTTAGTATAGGAGGGAGGGATCTCACGCCATCCCTGACTTGCAAGAGAAAATGTATGCTTCACTGCTAGAGTTTGATGCAACTGAAAACCCATCTTGGCGTAAGAATGGCGTTCCTTCGACGTCAAAGATGTTAGAGCAAATTGAGGCCTGGGTGGTAGAGTCTGAGGGTTTACCAGATTCAGCAAAGCAGTTTGTCAACGAGGTATTCGTGAAGTCCATGGTCGTGAACTATGTGCTCATCTCCAACATGTATGAAAACGTGGGAACCAAGTCGCTTGCAGACACGCAGAGTGTGATTCAGGATCAACTCAAAGCCTCAGCCGCGAAGGAAAAGGACCGGGACTCTTCTACTGCTGAACGCATCAAAGAAAAAGAGACGCTGCAGACATATTTGGCTTTGACGAAGTTCCATGAGCTGTTTCTGCGGAAAGATAAGGAGAACCACGATGGACCAGAGCCTTACAGAAAGACTCATTCGAGCTTTATAAGTGAAGAGGAGCTCTGTGCCATTCACAAGGTGCTAATGGATGGTCTGACAAAGGAGCCTACAGCAGCAGGAAGAACTCGTCGCGGCTTTGATACCGTCTCCACTAGAGATAATAATGGGGAGGTTTTCTACTATCCCGACCCGAAGGATGTCGATTGGATGATGGACGGGTTTGTCAACAGATTCAACCTCTTACTCGATACACTCCACAGTCGGAACTCCAAAATCAAGTATTACTTCAACCTTTGTGGATGGGCACTTTTGAACTTTCTCACGATCCATCCATTTGTCGATGGTAATGGACGTATGGGTAGACTATTGGTGAATCACGTCCTACGGTTGTTCACTCCATTCCCCGTCAACATGGGATTAGGTATGGATGTGGCCAGGAGTGAGTATTTAAAGGCGCTCTCTGAATGCCAAAGAAGTCACTTCGAGCTAGGCCATCCTGCCGATCTCACGGCAATGATCATCGAAGGAGCCTGGCGCGGCTGGCGCGATCTCTACAGTAACTTGGATCGTCTCGGGCTGCGAAAAGAACACAGAGTCTTTCGAGGAGAGGTATTCATCGCTGATCTGCACGATTTGTGTAGCAAGTATAGGAAGCTTCGAAAAGTAGCCGATCTGGACTCTTTTCAACAAGACGAAGAAGTAAACTTGTTGAGAAAAGGGATTGAAGAGATGTTAGAGAAGGGCAAGAGTAGAGGGGTGGTTATGCTTCTGAAAGACTCCTATTGCAAAGTAGAACTCTACCTGCCACATCAAAATATTGAGGGATAAGTGCCAACTTTCTGTCGAGGACACAATATGAGGAGGCTAAGGTAAGCTCAGGACACTTCATTCTTATCAAACTTAACAAGGTTTCTAGCTAGAGTCTTTCTTTACCAGCGAATTACGATGTAGTAGGACAAATGCTCTCATGAAAGCTCTCTTTTCCTCTATAGATGCCCGTTGTTGTCACATTCAAAAGCAGACTTATGCTGCAACCAACAGCAGTGTCTCCCGCTAGTTAATGTTGTATTGAGCCGTTCTCCCGAGTCTGCACACCTCACACACTCTCTGCATTTTTATTTTACAGAGGCTCTCGCAATGCTTATGAAGTAGGAGACCTGGTCCAGATAAAAAACACCCTTCCAGTACAGCTTTTCTTTTACATCTCTGCTCAAGACTCGTCGTCGACTACTGTTTTTATAAAAATAAAGAGGAAGGAAGATATGAAATATTATGCACTACTAAAAAAAAGGAAGAGAAACAACAAGAGAGACAAGTAAGAAGGCCAGACAGGGAAGAAAAGAAAGGAAAGAAGCATGAGGGAGCTGGCCGGGGAGGATCCTCAGGTAGCGGCTGCGGGTGTGGCGGCGGGAACTCCGACGAAGATGAAGCGGCGAATTCCTCGTCCTCACCAATAATGCGAGAGAGAAAAAATTCTTGATTCTCCGCTGGAACGACAGCCGGTTTTTCTCCAAACAACGTCGTCAACCTTATGTACTTTCTTTCTTCTTTCCGTCGGCACGACCTACCTCATCTTACGACCTCATCCTAGATCACCAACTATACAACGAGAAAGAATCCTATGTAGAACTGATTGTCGGTTATTAGGTCATATTATTATCTGTCTCGGTTTCGTCTTTGGCGTTGGGCTAGTGGGTCATGAGCTCGGGGCAGCTGTTCTTCTATTGTGTAGCTTGTTGTGTCTCTTGATTGATTGATTGTCCTCTCTATGAAGTGTGGAGATTAGCCCCTCATTCAGGCTGGTGAATCCAGCGGTCTTGAGCTTGGCAGCATAGAAGAGAGCGGTACAAGCGTAGGCAATAAGATCCGAAAGCTTGAACTCTCGTCGGCTGCAGCAGGCACGGTTCTTTTGTCGACAAAAAAAAACGACTCTCTTTTTGCTCCAGATTGCAGCCATTGGAGTTGGGAGTTTTCTTCGCATACCGTTATTTTTCAGCAAGAATGCTAACAAAGCGTGGGTGGTGCTGGTTCATCTGCTGCAAAACTCTCTGGAAGGAGTATACTATCCCCACTCAAGCCACAGCCGCTTGTTCATTGGATAGTCTGCCTTTTAGCTAGTGAGTGACCTTGTAGTTCTTCTAACGAAGAGTATCTTCTACGAGCAATTTGTCCTTCTTTAACCTCTAATTCGACCATAACGGCATGGTAAGGACCGCAACTTCATTATCCTGTCCAGAAGGCGCTGTCACCATCTGCTGGACACACAGCAATCTGAAAAGTCTGAACAGCGAGATGTGACCGCTTCCGCTGAGAAACCTTGTACTAGGGTACGCAAACATTAGAGGAGCAAGTGTGGCTAGAAGAAATAATGCACTGCATTAATACTTAGGGCGATCTGTGTACGCAAGACAGGTATTCCAATAGCTCGTGTCATAGTCTCAACCTCAATATGGACATGAGAGCCGACTAATGTGACTGACAGGCAATATTTGGCAATAGTTGCCCATGACATTAACCGCCTATTGTCTCCCTGTATGCCTTGTGAGGGATTACGTTGGTAATGCAACCTCAGCCAAGGAAATAATAGGGACAAGTTAGGCAATCACCACATTGATCTGGCTCAAGCATCTCCGCTCAATCTTCCTTGAGGTCAAGGTAGACAGAGAAGTGGCAGACCAGCTGCGAAAACAGAGTTAGGAGAAGCGATGCCCAGACTAAACATCTGCTGGGCATTCGAAATAAAAGCCTTAATCTGGGTCATAAGGCAGAACACGTCAAACTGGAAGTCCACAGACCGAATCTTCGTAGAGTCATCTTTGAAGCTAGTGAAAAGCATCCCGGTGGTGAGAATGAAAGTGGAACCATTGTTGTACATCGTCTTCGCTAGCAGAGACCATTTGCATGCAACGCCGCTTGTCGAGGAGAGTACCTCATCAACGCGAAACTCGACGTCCACTTCGTAGCCACAAGATACGGTAAGCTGGCCAGCGAGACCGCAGAAGAGCTGCGTGTCGTCGATCAGTCCTTGAATACCCTCAACAGATATTCTCCCAGGACCGCAGGATTTGCTGCCTTTCCCCGGAACTTGTCCGAAGGTAGAGACAGGAGAAGTGACGACAATGTTGCTTTCGACAACCTCTGCCCATTGAGCAGGGTCGGCTTCAGAAGAGCACCGGAGGGTAAGAAACATCTCAACCGCTTGGCGACGGAGGATTTCTGTCTCTGATGTGATGCCGGACTTGCTGCTCTTCTCAAACAGCTCAAGCTTTCTTCTGAGGTCTTCAATGTAGGCTTTCTTCTTCAAACGCGTGCGGCGTGCATGCTCTCGGTTTCTGTCTCTGCTGATCTTCAGCCTCTCATCTGGGGTAAGCTTTCTGCGTGGGCGACGTACACCAGTGCGCTTTGCTGACTTCGCATCTTTCTTCGAGCCGGAGTCAGCCTTGCCATCGCTCGCAGCAGACTTGGATGAGTGCTTGGCAGTAGTCGATCCAGTAACTGATGCTGTGCTTCTGGTGGCATCCTCATCAGAGGAGGAAGTGCTGTCGGGAGTTAACTCGGGATCAAATAGCTTCATGAGGTCTGCAGAATCAATAAAATTATCCGCAGAAAACATAACTTCCTGCTCCCACAGGAAAGGAGATTCGGACTGTGTAGATGGGTTGGACTTCGCAGACATGGCGGCAGAAGTCACAAGCAATCTGTTCCTGAAATTAAGGCAGGAGCACAGACAGTCAGCATATCATAGCGGAACCCTAGTGACTTCCTCTTTGACTCCAACTTACCAGTTCCCGGTTCTGCTTGAACTCTTAATGTATCATCTAAGCACCAAGCTCCCCAGCTCAGTGCTAAAACGAACAATCTCGTACTAGCGCTGCTTAAAGGAAACGCTGTAGCGGGCGGCGCAAAGGCCGTCTACGAGGATAGCAAGAAGTGAAATGAGGAGAGAGGAGGACGCATGCTCTTCTAGCTTCTCTTTCCTCCCTTCATTCTCTTCTCTCTCTCTCTCTCGCTCTCTCCTTCTCTCTCTCTCTCTCTCTCTCCTTTTCTCTCTCTTTCTCTCTCTCTTTCTCCAACCCGTCTCGCGGCTGTGCGGAGCGACAGGCCCAAGTCTGAGGAAACAACCGGACCACCCAGAGCTTGAGAAGAAGTCTCCCGCTCTTTCTTCTTCTCTAATCTCCTTGTCTAGCTGTCCGGCCCACCCACACACCCGCATCTCTTTCTTTCTTGCGCCAAGGGACCCTCTCCTCTCGCATTCTTCGCTTTCTTCTCTTTCCTTCCTAGTGTTTCTTTCACTCTGTTTCGATTCTGACCTCTCTTAGGACTAGCTTCTCAGCATCTCTTCACACACTCAGAATGTTTGCCTGCACAGTTCCCCTTAACATGTCGTTATTCGTCGTGCTCTCATTGCATCAGCTAATAAACTCAAGTCTATCTCTCGGGTCTCACCCACTATCACTTGTCAAAAGTATACAACGTTTTAGTGTGATTGGAATCTCACACACCTCTATTTGCTGTGATCTTTCTCCTCTATGTAGGCCAAATACAACCTTTCTTGACCGTTCTGTGTCGCACGAAAGTGTGGGACTGGCCCCTAAAACATGTTGGTCTTCAATGGGTGGAGAGGAAAAGGAAGTGGTAAGAGAGGAAAGGAGAGGAGAGACTGAACGGCTCTTGTTTCCCTCGCAAAAGAGAAATTTAGATTATCGCCATTCAGATAACAGTCTATTAGGTAAATAGCATAATGGATCTAGAATAAACCCTAGTGGGGTTTGGGCCTTGTAGAGTTTGTATGCCCTTTGTACTTATCGTTTCACTGTGGCTGTTATACTCTGTCTCGACGATCAGTTACCACCCATCCCGTATCCTCTCTCTCCTACCTTTCTTCTCCTCAGAAAATGGAGGGATGAAGAGCGCCCATTTATCTCATTCTTTCTCTTTCCTTTTGGTCTGTCTTCCCAGTCAGTAGTTCCATCTATTGTACTGTCATGCAGTAGGGAACTCTTCACTCTGTCTCTTCTTATTCCAACATTCCTCCATTTCAGTATCTTTTTCCGCAGACCACCCATCCCTTGAGCTTCACTCCTTCTTTCAGAGAACAACAATGTCACTTCCTAACCCCAACCACCTTCCAACCTTCGAGAACCAGCCAATCGAAGGAGCGACAGGCGCCTGTCTACCGAACTTTGTTCACTTCGCTCTGTATCCTCCTGTAGAGCTGGCCCAGAGCAAATGAGACAGAGCCGAGGGATACAGTGAAAGGTTTCAATAAGAACATTTGAACAAATTGAAACGCAAACCTAGAAAAGTAGAAAGACGGAGGAAATTTATACGAACAATTTCTTTCTTTCTTTAATGGTTTCACTTACGCCAGAGATCTGTTGAAGTACAGCGAGCTTTTTTACTCAAACGATTCCACATCCCATCCACCTGCAACGCACAAATTCTCCATATTATCACCCCTGTCCCACCCAGCCGCTGAGCTGGTGAGGGGTCTGGTTGTGCTCACACTGCAGCTGTCGTGCTTCTCTTCCTTCATCACAGGTCTAATAATAATAGGGAGCACACAACTTCGTCTTCAGTTCTACCTGATAATTCCCTAGCAAAACACGTGAGTGGTTAGTGAATCTCTCTTTTCACTTCTTCCAATCCAGAATACCAGTAGAATGGACACTTGACACCTCATGATTAGTTTTAGCAAGTCCGTAGTTTTTCCAAGTATGACTCAGAAATGGTTACTTACTTGTAAGTGTTCCGGGTATTCTGATTTCCATTCAAAACGATCGATAAACAACGGTTACTGAGTCTGTGATATATCTGATAACTACTCTGCATACCTGGCTGGCCCTGTGGCTGGTGGTTGGATGAGAGAGACAGAACACTCATCATCCGCGTTTGTTGACGTCTTCATCATCATACGAACTCTTCAAAAGCTGGCAAGCTCTAGAACTACCCTTCTACCCTTTGCCAACCGCCTTCACGCCGCTTGGTCATCCACGCCTATCGCTCTCGTCTCGCTTCGCTCGGTGGGGCGGCTCTACAACGAAAGTTGGCTGGTTCTACTGGCGCGCATCTCGTCCTGGGAACCTCCAGCCATCTTGCATTATTTCGGTCCCTAGCCAGCAGCGGGACGTGGTCCGGCTGGAGTTTAGGTGTGGCCGTTGTGTTGGCAGTTGCCATTCAGCAGCGACGGGCAATCCACCAGCAGCACCCTGAGTGGCGTTGTGGGGAGGACAAAGGGGAGCCCTCGGTTGAAGCAGGAAGTACAGAAGGTTCTTTCTGAGGGGTGGCCTATAAACGATGCCCCCGCAGACAGGAGAGATGCCCGGAGAGGGTGTTCAAGTACTGGGAGGGACGCAGAACCTGGAGTGGGCCACAGGTTATTGCACGTTCTGTCTTATTGCTAGATGAGATGAGTTAGCTGACGGAGCCACTTCTCTTGTCTCTCGTCTGCCATAGATAAGAGTAGTTTTGGCTACAAAATGCTGACGAAGATGGGATGGACCTCAGGAAAGGGTTTAGGAAAGAATGAAGATGGTATGAACACGCACGTCAAGGCGACCAAGAGAGCGGAACAGCTTGGGCTCGGCTATGAGGTAAGTGGAGCATGTGGTGGCGAATTGGAGGAGGAGTAATAGGCAAAAGGGACGAGCAGCAATATCTCTGTGGATATAAGAGAGGGAGAGCTTCTGGTGCTTCAGCAGAGACAGTATTATGCAGTCAACGTAGTTCCCTCAGAGAAAGAGAATGTAGCACAAAGATTATCCATCTTTCTCTCTCCTCATACAGTGCTTATTGTACAGGTTGATAAGGTTGGACATGGCGCATGGGAAGGCACGTCAAAGTCCTTTGGTGATATTCTGCAGTCTTTGAATCAGGCTTATGGCACAGAGAAGTCAGGTCTGTCCCTATCATTGGTTTCCTCCTTGTAACCAAAGCTTTAGTGGCTAATGGCGGCTATATGAACAGAAAAGAAAGAGAAGAAGAAGCTCAAGAAGGAGAAGAAGGCCAAAAAAGAGAAGAAGGAGAAGAAGAAGAAAGATCGTAAGAAAACGAGGGAGGAAGAGGACAAAGGAGCCCCTTCTTTAAGTGGGAGAAGACTACAGTACGTATTGCTTAGCTCTTTTAAGCCCCTCCTTCAAGTTCTCTCGCTCTTGAAGCTGCCTGAGGAACTCTTTCCCTATCCAAGGGACTGTTCAAAAGAGTTGAATGTAGTCTGTCTTTACTGGCTCTTCGCTTTCAGTATTAAGTGCTTTTCGCGGCTACTCACTCCTTTAGATATTCTGCCCTCTTTTCCGCTTCGTATGCCTGCTTTGGCTCCTTGAAGGTCTTTCGACTTCTTCTCTCATGCGCTTCGTACCATGACTGGCTTTGCTTTTCTTCCTCCCCCATCCCCCCTTTCTCTTCGTGAGCGAAGTTATCACAGGTTCATCCGAAACAAGAACGTCAAGAGCTATAACAGCCAAGACCTAGCGGCCATATTGGGTGGAGCGATAAGCACGACTCCAACAGATCCGCCTTCGCACAAGAGAAAGCGCTCAGTGGACAGCAACCTGGACTCTTCGTCGGCCGAAGAAAGAGAAGCTAAGGGAGACGAAGAGCAGACTATCGTGAGACATAAGAAGGCGAAGGCTGACAAGAAGAGTAGACGGAAAGAGCTTGAGATCTCGGCTCCAACATCACACAAGAGAAAGCGCTCAGAAGATAGCAATCTAGACTCTTCGTCAGAGGATGACGAAGGTTCATCCGCCACTAGGCACAAGAAGAGCAAATCTTCGTAAATGTCTTGATGTGGCGACCTGTTCAACCGGTATTATCATGGGTTCATTGTTGCCTGTGCTTCTCTCAGGCAAGATTGGCTTCGACGCTTAAGGCCGCGATGCTGCTGCCCTCGTCATAGTGAGCGTGAGGAATGCACGAAGGACACAGCTCGGAAAGAGTGCTGTTAACCCTTTACTTCGCCGCGTTTGTCCTGGGTGGGCATCTTTGTACTAGTAGCAGCTGTAGTGAGATGGAGGTAGAATTTCATTTTGTACACTAGAGAATCTAATGATAAAGTTCTTCGTGCCTTTCCCTCTTCCCTAGATGTGTCTCACGCGCAACTGCCCGTTCGCAGTTGCATGTTAGCAAACTATCTCAGCCAGTTCGGATCCGATGCTCCAAAGTTTAGCACCGCTCATCAGCTGTCCATAGATCCACGCTCAACTTTAGTGACAGTCTAGGGTCACGCCAAGGATCAGTAGTCGTTGGTGTCACTTTATTCGGAGTGCTAAAGAGTCACAATAACCTTCTTGTCATGGTCGAGAAGTGCTCTCTAGAGGTTGCCACTCATGAGACAATGGAGCACGATATGTAGCAAGTCAGGCATCTTTCATCTATCTCATAAAGTGCTAAGAGCACAAGCTCGGCTGCTCAAATGGTATAGGTTGCAGCAGAAGCGTCAAACAAACAGCTATCAGTCTAATGCTAAGCTATCCATTTGCAGCAGCACCATGTGGCGCAAAATGAACGCTAGGCTGATGTTAGCCCACAAGTTCCCACTTGTTCTTGAGTCCACCATCAGGATCCCATCATAGACCTATGTAGTCATCCTCTTCAGGTGCTGGCTTGCTGGCAGGCAAGGTGTTTGTCTGACCTCATCTACTCTTCGATTCAGGGCATTCTAACTGACGCTAGGCACACTCTTGCAGGAGGAGGACAGAGTGAGACATCTCCACTCCTTCTTTGGCTTGGGCCAGCTTCTTGAAGCGGCTTCTATGCCATCAATGCTATCATTCAATAGCCTCTCACTCCTTGAATATCATGCACCATTGCCGGTGTGCCATCCATCTTCTTCGCAGTAACGTGCCATGAGAGAGGGAGATAGCTTGATAATGACGAGCGGCTCTGCCGTCAATGGAACGCTGAGACGATGGTTCATGACTATCGAACGGTCAGCTAAGAGATGAAGACCGTTGTTATCGCATTCAACAGTGTTGCTAGAGGGGAGGCGTTCTTTAGGATAGGAAAGAGAGAGAGAGAGAGAGAGAAAGTTTCAGGACAGGACACAGATGGATCAGAGAGAGAATAGGTATGAGAAAGAGGAGAGAGCTTGAAGAGAGCAGAAGCAGAGAGAGAGAATTGGTGAATATGGTGAAGAGAGAGAGAGAGAGAATAGAGAGAGAGAGGAGAGAGAGAGAGAGAGGAGAGAGAGGAGAGAGAGAGAGAAAAAGAAAGAGAGATAGAAAGAGAGAGAGAGTGAGAGGGAGAGAGAGAATGAGAGGGAGAGAAAGAGTGGGAGAGAGAGTGAGAGAGAGAGAGAGAGGGGGAGAGAGAGAGAGAAAAAGAGAGAGAGAGAGAGAAAGAGAGGAAAAATTTTCTCATCAAAGAACCTTTTCATAACTAATCGTCAATACCCACCCGCCGGTATCAGGCTCCTAAACATAACATGGGGGGTAATCATGTAGAACGCCCACCCATCCTCGAATAAACCACTGTGCTAGCCGTTAGCTGCTATACTCCACCCCTCTCATGGGTTCTTTTTGTCACGATAACTCTCCATCTCTCTCTTTCTCTCTCTCCCTCTCTCTCT
>FLMG01000941.1:205870-217803 GCA_900088475.1 Hyphochytrium catenoides
TCTCTCTCTCTTTAGTTCTATTTCTCTCTTCCTCTCATCCTCTCTTCCCCGCTCTCTTTCCCTCTCTTCCTCTCTCTTTCTCTCTCTCTCTCTCTCTCTCTCCCTCTCTCTCTCTGCTGTAGCTCTCCTCCTGCATTCTGGTTCTGCTGCTCTGTCTCTTGACATCTTATGCCCTCCTTCCCCTTTGCTTCATTCCTTCTGTCTGTAGAACGTACGGAGAGAGGCACAGCGTTTTTGCTGTGGCACAACAGCGAGGAGGAACTGCTTGTCATGCTGTTGCCAGGAACGGCAACACTGACAGCGATCATAGGAGAGAAGGCGCTGGCAAGGAGAAGAAGAGGACGGCAGGAGAGACCGCAGCCCAGCCTAGCTAGTGCAGGAGAGAGAGGGAAGAGGAGATAGAGAGCGCACAGTATCAGACGTTACGGATCGCCGCCTTCAGGGCCAGCCGAATGACTTCACCTCTGCCGAAGAGAGACTCTCAAAACCTCTAGGAAGTCTCTCTCCATCGAGCTCGTCTAGTGATTACTTCTAGGGAGATTAGAGGAAGAGAGGGGAGCCGAAAGAGAGAGAGAAGAAGAGAGCCTATCTCTGCTCCTTCATCTCCTCCTTCACTCCTAACCATGGCGTCGGGGTCAGAGCCTCCACCGCCTTCTCCTCCTGTCTTCGTTCACGGCCATTCCTATGATCCCAAACTGCACAGTGGCGCTCCTCTCCTGTATCACGCGCCTTCAGAGGGAGCCGTCCCTCGCCCACGGCATCAGACGATGGCGCTAGACGGGCCTGTGGAAGAAGAGACTCAGTTGCAGACAGTGCTCTTCCAGGTGCAGACGGCGCTAAAGACAGATCTAGGACTGATCGAGAAGCTGATACCTTTGCAGAAAGACAACCCAAGCCCTGAAAAAGTTTTGATCTTTCACTCTCCGGACTACCATGAGCGCTCTAGACTGCTAATTATTATGTCCAATCAGTATCCAGGCATCTGGAGCCGCAGTCTCATCTCTAAGGGCGTCAATGACAGCGGGTCTATGATGCCTTACCTTAAAAAAGCGAGGAGAGAAGGCTATGGAGTCATTGTTCTCAATCCAGCAGGAGCGGCAGACGCTGCCCGCCTCTTCGGTGTGCAGTTCAAGGGCAAAACAGCAGCGGATGTCCATGTAGAGATTGTATGGGACGAGCTAGTGAAGCCTCTCGCTTGTGATCTGTACGTGTTGGGCTATGCAAGGGGAGGCCAGTACGTCAAGCATCTGGTGCAGTATGATGGGGGAGAAGGGGCATTGGAAGACAGACTGAGGGCCATCGCTCTTATAGAAAGCAGTCACATGATGACCAAGCAGGATTCAGACTTCGTCCGGTCCGTCTTCTCATCCAAGGCCACGGCGTGGATGAAGGATGATCACGAGATAGGGTCATTAATCTCAGATAAGTATCGCCTGGGCTGCACATGTTTGTCATCAGGACCAGTTCAAGCCTTCAAGGACAGCAAGAACTCTGCCTGGATTATCAACCAGGTAGGAAAACTCTGCCAAGGAGGAGTATGGCTCGTCCCGGTAGCGGAGCAACGCCCTAACTCCTGTGAAGCTTGATCGTCTTCTCTTTCTTCTTCTACTGCTTATTTGACTTTGCGTTCTCTCTCTCCTTCGGCGGCATGAGCAGGTTCTTGTTCAGGTCTTTCTCTCCTTCGAAGCGAGATTTGATGGCGAGCGCAACTCTTCATCATCCAGCTCGCAGCGATCGTCCAAGCCCGAGAACACTGAGAGTATCGAGCGGCTCGTGGGAAAGGTAACGCTGCGCTCTTGCGCTTGCATGATGTCTGCAAATTGCTATCTTTTGACTTTTCAATGTTCAACCTCGTACATGCACCCCTTAGTAGCCCTTCCACTTATTGTTTCAGAGCTGCGCTCTCAACCTCGTCCTCACAACGCCTGGGATGTGCCACTCATCTTGTTTTGACACAGATCAAGCGCCGTCTGGTGCATGACTATAGTTTCCGGAAGTACCAAGTCCCTCTGGCGCGAGATGGCACAGGCGCTCTACAGCAGGTTCCTCTGCTAGTCACCTCCAATTATAAAACAAGCAAGAAGATCCTTGTTATCTTCTCCAGCAGCTTCATGGGCGTCTGGAGTCGCTCCGCACTTTTGGAGGGAGATGAAGGAGCAGGCAGCATGCTGCAGTTCATCCAGGAGGCTTCCTCTCTCTCCTTCGCCATCATTATCGCCAACTTCTACGAAGTGGTGGACGTGGCGCGGCTAAGTGGCTCGATGAGCTGTGCCACGGCTATCGACAACCACATCAAGATCATCTGGGAAGACTTCGTGAGCCAGAACCCCTCCGCAGACCTTTTCTTCTTTGGCTTCTCGAAGGGCGGACAGTATTTGAAACGATTTATCGAGGTAAGGGCAAAAGATGTACTGAAGCAAGGGGTTGGGGGCTCCTTCGACGAACTTTTCGTTTTCGAAGTTAACAGCAGAACCTGCCGTGTGCCACTCTACGTTCTGATCACCTTGGTAGGTCTACGACCGCAGTGAAGAGTTAAACCAGCGCGTGCGGGCAATCGCCTTCCTAGAAAGTAGTCACTGGGTGGACTTCAAGGATACATACTATGTCAGGCATATGCTTGCCAGAAAGGCGGTGGCATGGGTTCTATCAAGGTATGTGGCTGGTGCCTCCTGCCTAGTCTCTGCTTCGGCTGGTCAGCACATTGCTCGAGGCCCTGTGCTTGCTTCTGTAGCCTCTTAAGCTTAGATCGTCAGCTAACAGCGGTCACACTTTACTTCTCATTCCTCCCACAGAAAACCCCCTGCCACAAAGCTTACCGACTACCAGCGCACCCTGGGATGTGTTACTCTTTCTGCGGGTGAGCTTTCGAACATCAGTGGGAACTACGTCTACCTGATGCAGAGCGTCCTCCCCATGCTCTTTGGAGCATTTCTCGCTAGGCTCGGGCCGTCTGTAGCTTCACAGCTGGCTAAGGTGAGCAGGACATTGAGGAGGAGAGGTTAACGAGGGATGTATCTAGATAGTTCAAAGGAAAGGCATGTGGTAGGGACTAGATAGCTTCGGATCTTCGTCAAAGTATTACCGCTTATCTATGCCTACTTAGTTCTTCATATTTGTGTTGCTGGCTATCTATGTTCGTGCCGCTTGCCGCCTTGACCTCGCGTTCTCAGATCTGCAGGCGCCGTTTCAACCTCAAACTAAAGTTTCGCGGCTCTGTTCATCGCTGACTCCGCTCTTTCTAAATGTCTCTTCGCCGTCTTCAAACCTTGCTGCTCGATACTATTCTTTTTCCCGGCGTCCCCTTAGAAGCAGGCAGGGCGCTGCGCAATTTGTTGCAAACCCTTCAAGCTGTTCACCTCAAAACAGCGATGCAGCTGGTGCAGGAATGTCTGCTGTGCATATGAAAATATGGAGGTCATGGAGGTGAAGCACTCAAAAGTGAAGCTCTGTCCCGTCTGCAAGGTTCTTCCTCTCCTCATGAGCGAGGGAGAGTCGTCGTTGGCTGCCTCTTTAGGTCTAGGGGGAGGAGGAGGAAGAGAACCAACGGAGAAAGCAACGAAGGATCATCAGCTGTTTAACAACAACAACAATGGAACGAGAAGTGCAATGACTTCTCTGTGTATCCGGCAGCCTTTTGAGGACTCCTCGACTCAATCTACAATGCTGGATGACTTTGAGATAGTAAAGCTCATTGGCAAGGGGGCATGCGGGAGAGTGAAGCTTGTTAGAAAGGTGAGGCAACTAAGCGCGCACGCAGGGCTTAGAGTGAGCCATAGACGGAGACGTAAGAATGGCTATACTGGTCAGAGAGATGGTTGAAGGAAGTAGAGAAGGAGGGAAGGCAGAGAGAGGGGTGTTCAGAGGGTGGGAGTCGGAAATAGAGACAGATAGCATGTATGAACAGCAGAAAGAGGGAGAGGCAGAGAGAGGAAGAATGTATCGTCTTGTCTCTCACCACCCGCCGTCCTGTTCGAAGCAGAAAACAGGGAAAGATGAAGGCATGCTGTACGCTATGAAATCTCTGCGGAAGAAGCGCATCGTGGAACTGGGACTGGTAGAGGCTACAAAGTTGGAGAGAAGGATTATGTCCAGAGTAAGGAGGAAGACTGCCGGTTGCTGGACCTCTCCTACCAAGTTGTCTCCTCCCTCTTACTTCACTAAGAATCCTCTATATGCTCTCTCCAGCCTTGACGAGCTGTGGGAGGCTTGTTCCTCCTCTCGGACTCATTCTACCTCTCTCTTCTCCGTCTCTCCTTCCTCAAGCATCTCCTCTTTTGCAATGGCTAAGGTTGTATGGCCTCCCCCTTCGCTCACTTGCAGACGAACCATCCGTACATTTGTGCCTTGCGGTACGCCTTTCAGACAGAGAGTAAGCTGTACCTGCTTCTGGACTACTATCCAGGTGGAAACCTCCTCGATCTTTTGAGAAGAGTCAGACGGAGAGACATCTCGGCACAGCAGATCAGACTCTATCTCGCAGAGGTGGTGTCCGCTTTGGCACACGTGCATCAGGAGGGCATTATGTACAGGTAACAAGGGTCCTATGAATCTGACCTCCTCCTTTCCTCTCATGACATTTGGCTGTTCTATCTTCGCTTCGTTGGCCATCATGCTTTGGTCTCTCCCGTATACCTTCCGTTTCTATCCTATTCTCTTTCATCGCCTTATAAACGATCTGGGCATATCACACAGGGATGTCAAGCTCGAGAATGTCCTAGTAGGAGCTGACGGACACGTCGCCTTAACGGACTTTGGCATGTCGAAAGATCTGAAGCTTTTTGGAGGGGAAGACAGAGCGACCACCATGCTGGGAACATTTCAGATGATGGCGCCTGATATATTGAATGGCAAAGGGTATACGAAAGCTGTGGACTGGTGGGCTCTCGGCTGTATGATGTTCGAGCTCATTGGAGGACAGCTGCCCTTCAGGTAACAGAGACAGTAAATTCATGTGTAGCTCTATCGCACGTGCTTTCGTGGAAAACGGAAAGGAGAGAGAGGGAGAGAGGGTGCTCGGAAAAAGTACCTTCAGCTCAGGAACTGGGGACACGACTTGGTTTGAACTACGAGTAGAAATGGAAAGAGAGAGACAGAGACAGAGACAGAGACAGAGACAGAGAGGGGCAGAGACCACTGGCGGGAACTTATGGCTGATGATGCGTGGACAGAGAAGATGTACGTATAGATTCTCTCTGTAGAGGATTAACTCCAAGTGTCTATTCCATCTACAGAGGAAAGAATCACTCAGAAATTGAGAAGGAGATCCGAAACGCGCCTCTAGTGTTTAATGACCGCTGGAATGGAGATGTTGCTGCTAAGGATCTCGTCATGCGTCTTCTGGATAGGAATGCGTCCTCGCGCATCGGGAGCGGTGCTAACGGCCATGAGGATGTTATGTCTCATCCCTACTTCAGAGACATTGATTGGGCCGCGCTGATGAGGAAAGAGATTACGTTCCCAGGGCAAGAGGCTTTTGCAGCGAAGCACATCCGGCCCATGACCACTGAGGATGTGATGGAAGTCTTGATGGCCAGTAGGAATGTTCCAGTGGACACCCCAGACCATGCTGAATCGGTGCTAGAAAGCCGATTCTCAGAGTTCGAGTTCACACGGCCGAGCTTAGATGAGGGCAACCCCGAGGACGAGGAAGGGCTCAAAGTCTATGGTGAGATTGAAGACTTGGCAACGACAAAGCAGCTGGTGGAGAATGCGGCGATAGACGAGCTGGAAGAACTCAGGGAGCTAAGCCTGCAGCCCCATGGGCGAAAGGGTAGCCAGCGGTCGCTGTAGACTAGCAGCCAGCCTTTGATGTGGTTCGCTTGAGAGAGAGATCTCTCTCTCTTCGCTTTTGTAAGCTCCTCAGCTTACGGCAGAGTCATTTCTCTTTCTGTTATCTCTTGATCTTTCTTCCCTACACTACCCTCTCTCTCTCTCTTTCTTTCTTTCTCTCTCTCTCTCTCTTTTTCTCTTTCCAGTTCACTGACTGCCTGCATGCACGCGTTGGTCTGTTCTCTCTATCTCGCCCTATTGTCGCAGTGAAGGTCGATTGGGTTCCAAGAGTTTTTCATCTAAGTTATTATGAACTATTGTTTCCTTTCTCGGCGCCTGAAGGAAGGCCCTTCGCTGACTAACACACTGTTCCAAGACTATTGATCAGTGGCACGAGTATCCAGCCACCGGGTAGAGCCCTTAGTCAGCCTTAGCTCTGTCTCAACTCAGAAACGACAGGCATCTGAGTAATTTAGATTATGGGGCTGGAACTCTACTGGCTGTGGAAAAGGATAGAGAACAAAAGAACGGTTCTGGGAGGAGACCGGGCCGAAGAATTCTAGTGCTGGGTGGACACAGAAAAGCCATTGACAGCATACGTTTTCTTGTCCTTCTGATCCTCCCCACCTCCTTATTACCTCTTCCCTGCGCTACCGACGGTACAGGGCTTCAGGTTGAGGATGGACGAGAGATCACACGAGGCTCTCCTGAGAAGATTGTGCCTCATACTTGGCCTCGTACGTTCATAAAAGTCATTGACCTGAGACGTTGTACACTATCCTGGAGACTCAAGCTAGGGACCAAAGCCTATCGCATCTTCTTGAGCCCTCGGACTGGAGAAGAATGACGGCGCCATAGGCTCGCTGCGTGCGCCCAGACGCAGCTTGAAGACACGATGACGATGGAAGGATTCTGAGCTTTTGCAGAAGGCAAAGATTCTGACGTGACTCCCAGACAACGATGCCTAGTCTACTTCCCGTATTATTACGGTCGCTAGGGTCCTGATATGTTAGAACTAGAGCTATCCCGTCGGGTGTATTATTCTGAAGCGTTTCCTTGAGATAAAGAGGAAAGAAGTTGGGGGAGACAGAGTAGGGGTAGAGACACAGTGCTCTTTACGTTAAAGTAAGGGTAGGCCGAGAGAAAGAGCAAGAATGAGATATGTTTGGAGAGAAGAGAAGATTGTGCGATCTTCAGAACGGAACCGCCCTGTCCTTCAGAGATCTTCCGCTTCCTCTGGCAAGTTCGGATGCAGATCGCATTCTGAAGCTTTCTGCCTTTCTCTAAGGAACTAAGGCACAAGAGCGCTGATTCTCATTCGAGTCACAGGTGACACAGCTTTTCCTAGATATGTTCATCTTGCAATGTCTATCTGTTCCCAGCAGTTCGCTGACCCCCTGCTCATATTGACCTCCCCTCGCTCACTTGACTGCATTGTTGATGCTGACCTATCTTCTGCTGAAGTGCGAATTGCAACGTGAAGTCACAAGCATGGTGTTCAGTAGGACCTTGGCAAGATCGGCTGTGGCCATTAGGAGAGTAAGTCCAAGACCTAAATGCTCAATTGTGGCCGGGATTCAGGGTTAATCTTCCTAACTCAAGTCCTGCCTGCCATATCGATGGCTGCTTTAGCCTAGAATGCCATGAATTCACTTCTTACTTGCCTCTCTCCCCTCATCAGGCCGCCGCATCGGGCAAAACGGCAGTTGCATTCCGAGCATCAGCCCTTTCGCTGAAGCAGGAGGCTCTTCCTTCACTATCCCTCCTGCCATCTTCTCTTCAATCCTCCTCGTTCACTTCGTTCACCTCACCGCTGAGAGACGATGACTTCTCCTACGACTTCACTTCCATCACCTATCCTCCTCCAGAGGCGGCCATTGGAGAGATGGCGCCGTCTTTCTCTGCTCCAGCGGTGATTGACGGAGAGATCTCCTCTCTTTCCCTTGACGACTTCAGGGGAAAGTGGGTTGTTCTTTTTTTCTATCCCAAGGTAACCAAAGACTGAGCTGCTCTTCTTTTTTGCTTGGGGATCACCTTACGATCGTTCTTTGGTTATCGGCCCAGAAGAATCGGCTGACATCTCTCGCTAAACCTTTCCGCGTCCGAGGTGACGGCTACTGACGGTCCTTCTTCTCTTCCTTACACTCGCTTTTGCTCCGGTTCTCCCCTTACCCACTTTCTTTGTGTTCTAGGACTTCACTTTCGTGTGCCCGACGGAGATCATCGCCTTTTCTGACAGATCCAAGGAGTTCGAAGCACTCGGCGCACAAGTCATCGCAGCAAGCACTGACACTGAAGAAGTGCATCTTGCATGGATCAGGTAAAAGAGAATAAAGAGAGAGAGACACGAGAGGGCAGAGGAGCGGCAGCCGAACTAGATGCTCTGGGACGAGCGGGATGAGTGATAGGAGGCATATAGTGAATGAGCTTTATAGAGACTGGAGACGCATGTGGGCAGAGAGGCAAAAATTCTCTGTTGTTTCCTCCTCCTCTCTTCCTCCTTCCTCTGTAACTCCGACCTCGTTTCTTCATTCGTTCAGAACCCCTCGCAAACAGGGTGGTCTAGGGAAGATGCAGATCCCTATCATCGCAGATACCACCAAGATTATAGCAGCCAAATATGGAGTGCTCCTTCCCGACCAAGGCGTCGCCCTGCGTGGTCTGTTCCTCATTGACCCTGATGGAGTGCTACAGCAGATCACCATGAACAATCTTCCAGTGGGAAGAAGCGTGGAGGAGACGCTGAGACTGCTGCAGGTAAGAAAGGGGGCTTTAAGAAGGGGGCAAAAGGTTAGGGGTGGCTGCCGACATCTGGAGAGGAGAAGCTGATACAAGGACCAGGTGAAAGATCGGATGAGAAAGAGACAAGGCCAACATTGAACGCTTAAGTTCGCCACCGTATATAATCCATAGAAGGGGATTAGTGTAGCTTGGTCACAAGTTGCATAAGAGCCGGAATCGAGACGAAGAGGAAACACGACAGCTAAGGGCGAAGCACCATTTCCCCTCAGTGATAGAGATGATAGACTTCATTGGGCTTTGATCTTCCGCATAAGTCTTACATACTTCTTTCTCTTTCGTTGGTTTCTGCTCTCTCTCTCTCTCTCTCTCTCTCTCTCTCTCTCTCTCACACACACACACACACACACACACACGGTCTCGCGACCCTCTCTTATCTATGTCTCCTCTTTAACGCCATCCTTGGCATGCAACTGTTGGATTTAGGCTTTCCAATTCACTCGCGAACACGGAGAAGTCTGCCCAGCAAACTGGACTCCAGGAGCAAAGACGATGGTTCCCAATCCTGAGGATAGCATGGTAAACACTCTTGCCTTCCTTGTATCCGGTCGTCTTTGTTGCTATTTGCTGGTCTGTCTGTCTCTCTCTCTCTGTCCCTCTAGAATATGAATTGTCTCCTTCTGGGAATATGTTTCCGTGTCTATGAGGTCCTGTAGGAGAGACTACTTCTTGGTCTTCCTAGCCCTCCTGCTAACGGGGTTCATCATAGACCTACTTCGCCTCCGGAGCTACAGAGGCCCAGGAGGAGGAGGCTGCAGCAACCTCGGTGCAAGAGATCACCTCTCCCACTGACTTCAAGGAGGCAGTGAAGGGAAAGAAGGTTGTCGTCAAGTTCTATGCCCCGTGGTGCGGCAAGTGCCAGCAGATCAAGCCTTACTATGAGAAGCTAGCAGCTGAGAATTCCGACGTGGTAAGATGTCCTTGCTTGGGATGCGTTATGCTTCTTCGGCATGCCGGCTGCCTCGTGTAGTGGCTGCTCATTGCTTACAACTGATGTAGACAGTCCCTAACCTTCTACTCTCGTTTGCCCCAACCAGACGTTCTTGGCATGCAATACTGACGACCCTCAGCTGAACCAGCTGTTTGAGGGTTTGGGCATCTCTGCTATGCCTGCCTTCGTCACCTTCAAAAAGGGCAAGCAGGCTGGAGAACCTATCATTGGCTATAAGAAGAAACCTCTTGCGGAAGCCGTAGAGAAGCTTTAGGAGATAGGAGAGGAATAAAGCTTAACATGACGGCAGACAGTGGAGGAAAGGTTACGTGGGTACCTACATATCCAATGATATAAACCGTGAAAGCGTATTCTTCTTTGGCACATTTATAGCGGTTGTCGGGCAGTGTCACCCTGAGAATTGCCAAGCGCTACCTAATCGTGGGTTATAGGCTCCTGTAGGGCCCGTCTCCGATTTACTATGATCCGCTCTAAGGCGCTAGCGCATAGACTTTATAGTTCCTGGCAGGCTCTTCAAAGCAAAAATCAACTCTAGGGAAGAGGAATCATATCACCAGCACCAAGCTTGCTCCCTTTCCCCATTTATCGTCAGAGTTCCCCTCACATTACTCTCTTTGCGGGCACAAAGGCCAAGGCCATGAAAGCTGCCCAACACTTGGACAGTCAGGCAAAGTCAAGTCCAAAGAATTGAATCTTCCTATTCACATGCCTAGCTTTAAGAGGAATGTAGAAGTCACACGCAAAACATTCAAACCATACAGAGACCAGATGCGGATGCTGGCTCGAATAAATAAGGATAGAGAGATAGAGACATAAGAGGGACCTGATATAAATATGCTGACCGCTGGACTCGGCCCATGACCTCAAAGATAGGGAGGTTAGACCGGGTGCAAGTCATGAAACAGAGAGAGCCCAAATAGAGCAAAATCAGAGGGTGATGACCCCGGGAGAGAGAGGAAAAGTCGGGGAGGAGGTCTCCCGCAGTCTCTCCAGCATCTAACTGAACTCCGAGCCCCAGACAGGCAAGCCCAAAAGCTCATCCTCAATGTTGAAGAAGAACATATTGCTGTTCATCAGGTCCTCGGTCACCTCCGACGTAGAAGGTGTAGCGGGTGCTAGAGCACTCTCGTCTGTCTGACATGCAGCGCTCTCGAAGGTAGGCCGACAGTCAGTCGTCTGTGTCTCTGAAAGCGTGGACAGGTTGATAAGGGAGACAGAACCCTTAATATTCAACCCATCCGTTGACCCAACATCACCCAGAGGGAAGATCTTCCCATCTGGTATCGGAGAAATCTCTTCCTTGGTAGAAAAGAGAGGAATCTCTTGCAGGAAATCGAAAAGCAGTGAAGGGTTGAGTGGATCAAAGTCCACCTTGGGCTCAGGTGCAGGCTCCTCGGACAAAGAAGCCGTGCTCGCATTGCTTGATAGAGACGGGGAGCTTAGCTTCTCAAGAGGAGCAATACTCTGCGGGGCGGCCATGGAACTTAGGATAGGCTCAGACTGAACTTTGCGGATCTTGCTCGCGACTGAGCAATCCAGTTGAACGGGCTTTTGAAGGTTCGACACCAGAGATTGAGTCTCCATTAAAGCTCTCTTTCGTCGGCGGACAGCTCTCTGGATGCGGTTAGCTTGTTGGCGATGGTACTCGCAAAACTTATGAGGCAAGCCGTTGTCCTTGATCGCGGCCTCTTTCTGGCAGTTGCCTCGGCCATCTGCAGATGACAATGGAAGAAGCGAGAGACAAGGTTAGAAGTGAGAGCCAGACGTCAAAAGCGAGCTTTTCAACAATTTCCGTACATTTGCAGAGCGTGGCCGAGCGAAGCTGACCATGAGAAGCGCTCTTCTCAACCTTCGCTTTGAGCTTGATCTCCATTTCTTTCAGCTCACAATCTGGCTTTCGTCTCTTATTATAAGGTCTTGTCGAACCTTGAAAGGCAGATATCCGACTCTTTTTCCAGAAGAGCTTGTCTCTCTCTCACTTGAGCTTTGCAGATGTCAAAAGCTCTGTCAACTGGACGATAAGATGCTTTGTCCTGGGCTGGTGAGATCTTTGAACGACAGGTGGCGCGCTCCAGCTCAAGAAAGCGAGTAAGACCCACACAGAAGAAGAAGCGTTCTGCCTGGCAAGGCCATTCGAAGAATGAGCTTCATCACCCAAGAAGAGAAAGGACGGCCAAAACTTTGGATGAAAGAGAGAGATTGAGGGTGCGAGCGAGCAAGAGAGACAGACGAAGAGGCGGCAGGGAGGAGAAAGGGCCGTGCGGTCCCATAGAGAGACAGCTGTAACCTGATAGGATGGATTGTGCTGAGGTATCATAGAGAAAGAGAGAGAGAGAGTGGGGGAAGAGAGAGACAAAGAAAGGGAGAGGAGACAGAGAGAGAGCGAAAGAGAGAGAGAGAGAAAGAAAGAGAG
>FLMG01000941.1:223660-240279 GCA_900088475.1 Hyphochytrium catenoides
GAGGAGGAGGAGGAGGAGGGAAAATAGGGTGCGCTTGGAGGTGATGGAAACTACCGATAATGATGGATCTTTGAGAACGCCAACTCCTTGAAACATTCCGTATCTTTCCATATCTCTAGAGCCGATTTTCATGAAGAAACATTCCAAGGTTCCATCTGGAAAACTACAGCATCAGTTATTCAGAACATTGAAGCTCCATTGGCTTGTATAAGTGAATAAGGTATGTCCTATTAGGGATAGGCTTAGACGCACAGCACCAACCGAAGAGATCCGCATTGGGATTCTGATCGCCAGCTTCCCAGTCTCTCACATCCATTTCTGGAGCTTTCGGACAAAGATCATCGTGTCCTTTGACCTCTAACTCAACCCGCTGTAGCCAGAGATCTAACAACACATAGTACATAAGATGGCAGGAGTCCTTAGAAACCTCGCCTCCAAGCAGGTGGCCAGCAAGATTGTTCCAAAAGCTGCTAGAAGCATCTCCACCAGCCTCCGTGCTGCTCGTTCTCTGGCTCGCGCCCCTGTTGTAGCAAATGCCGTTGGGAAGTCCTTTGCTCCCATCCAGCAAGTAAGATTCAGCTCAACCTTGAAAGACATTGTTGAGGTAAGTCTTCGTCATCTTAGGGACCGATCTTTGGCGGTTTATTTACCTCTTGTCAAACCTAGCGTGAGCTTGACGAGGAGAGGGCGAATTGCAATGTCTCTCCAGAGCTCCAGCAAGTGCAGGAGCAAGTGGAGGAGGATTTTGAGGTTATCGAGTCTCTTGGCAACAACCTTGTAAAGCTGAAGAGAGATTACAACGGAGAAGAGGTGGTGGTTGAGTTTGAAGCTGAGCTAGAGCAAGACGAAATCGAGGATGAGCAGCAGGAGGACGAGGACATAATGTCTCTGAGAGTTCCTTTCCAGGTGACAGTCCAGAAAGGCAACACCAAGCTTGCGTTCGCCTGCATTGCTGCCGGAGAGGTATGTGCGGGATGATCTATCTCTCTTACTCTTCAAGTTCTGTTCTGGTCCGTCGGCGCTCTATATAATGTAGTGACTAGACTCCTTTGTGACCTTCAATGTTCTGAGGAGCATGAACGTGACACTAATCTTGCATTGTTGCTGCTGTGTATTAGCTCTATGTTGCCAGAGTCACGACGGTGCCTGTATCCACTAACGGAGAGCTCCTAAACTATGAGGGCCCAGAGTTCGACACTCTGGAGCAGGATATGCAGGAGGCTTTCATGGAGTATCTGAATGAACGTGGCGTCAATGACACGCTGGCATCCTTCATTATCATGTATGCGGAGCTGAAGGAGCAGAGGGAATACGTTAACTTCCTTGAGCAGACTTCCAAGCTCGTCTCCTAAGTTATTAAGCCTATATATATGCGATCTGCTCCTTGGTTGCTGGATACCATGCGTTGGTCTGGGGTAATATGCATTAGCTAGCAGTCTCCTTCACTTCGTCCTCATCCACCCTAAGAGCTTGTACAGCGAGAGGGTGCGTGCCGCCTAGGCTCAGACATCAGAGCACTTCTCTTCTTCTCTTTCATGATGAGTCTCTGCTCTCGGTCCATCCAATAAGAAGGCCAAAGATGAAGACATCCGTACTATTGGGCTGCCGTTAACGCCTAGGATCCTGCAGCTGTTTGCCCCAGAGCTTCGAAGTTCGAAGGCCGCTGCGCTGCTTCTTCTGAGTCTTCTGATCTTTGCCTGGAAACGCACGGAAGGAAGCCTCGTCCACAGCCATCCTTCTACTATCGCTTGCGTCTCTGAGTGAGGCTCCAGGCCAGGCGACTTGTGCACTTATTTGACGCTTTCTTCCCTGTCCTCAGCCTGCTCTGAAAGAGTATCTCTCGTTTCTAATGTGGGCTAGTAGGCGAGAGTAGTTGTCCTTGTCGTACTTGACGGGCGAATCTATCTGCATAACTTCTGCTGGTATCTTTTGAAGTTTTTTGCCGGCATTGCGCCTCTAAGTGAGCGCTCAGTCAGACATAGAAAGATGAGCATCCACAGTGAGGATCTAGTTAATGTGCTGATGGTGGGCACCGGCGAGTATACTACTGGCTATGTCGATGGCAAGGCCTCTGATTCCGATAAGGGAGCAGGCGGTAAGCTCTCATTTGGCAGAGTCCGCGCGGAGTGTGCCTTGTGGTCCTAGGTCTAATCATCCTCCTCCAATCCTCTCACCCTTGCCTCTTCACTGCCCTTAGCGTTCCATCCTCCTCCTAACTGGGTCATTCTACCTCCTTCCGCACCCAGCGCCACTAGCGGCATCTCCCGGCCCTGCTCACCCGTTCTTTTCTCGTTCTTCTTTTCTGTTCCTCGCTCCTTCGCCCTCTTGTTCTCTCGTTCTTGTACCATAGTGGTAGCGTTGGTCATGCTTGACCTCCGAAAGAGAGGCAAGACAGGACGGCTTGCTCTTTGTGGAGTGAACGGGAGGAAGGTACCGACATTGGACGAGGACAGTTTGCTCCTTCTGGTTCCATACGCTGTTTGACTCTCGGTCCTCTCGATAGTCACCTCAAACATATGGTCGTCCTGCTATCTAAGTCTCGACCTCTATACTTGGTGTCCCATCCCTTTACCGCTTCTCACCATCTCCACGGCATAGCTTTGTCCTTTAATCTCTTCTTCTTTTAGTTTCCCGGTATCAGGAGGCATATGCAACGAGCCATAGGGGCCGTGTATAAAGGGATGGACCTCAGGATGGAGACCTTTCCCGAGGACGAGGCTGTGGACCCTGCCGCCTACATCAAAGCGATGGACAGCTTCAAACCGGGAGATGCTGTCATAATCTTCACACCGGTTTGCCGACTATCTTCATCGTCCCAACTCGTAGTTCTTGTTCACCTAAAGCTGGCCGAAGCTCGGCCCTCTACCTCTTGTTGGTCTATAGCTCAACGCTGTCTCGCTTCAGTTCCCTAGCCTTTCTCATAAAGTCTCTAACTCCCGTTCTGGCCATGACCGACTGTACTCTGTCTTCTGTGCTAATGAAGCTAATAACTCATGGCTTCCTTCTGGCACTCTCCAATCCTTCCTTTGCTTTCTTGGCTCTGAACAGGATGATACGCATTACGAGATAGCAAGGGCTGCAGTGGAAAGAGGTCTACACGTTCTTGTTACCAAGCCAGTGGTCAAGACTCTGGAGGAGCACAAGAACCTCTGGCAGGCAGCAAGGGAAAGAGGAGTGCTGGTAAGTATTGACCTGGTTGTCGTTCCTTTCTCGTCGAAGAGTACCAATAACTTACTGCTTTTGATAGATTGCCACTGAAGTCCACAAACGCTGGGATCCAATTTATGTGGACGCTAGAGATCGGATACAGGTCTATTCCATGCGTTTTCACACTCTACATTGCGTCTCCATTGAACGCTCAATCATTCCCTCCTTTCACCGCTTGCCAAGCTTGCCTCTTTCCCTCAATCCTCTTTCGTCACACCTCTCCCCTCTCCTTCCACAAATCTAAATCGTGAATGACATAAGGTAGAGAAGCCGTATTCAGAGGTTTATCCTTAACCTTTGCTGTCGTAGGGATTAGGAGACTTCTCCTTCTTGACCTCGTACATGAGCCAGCCGAAGCATCAGTTGGATACGTTCAGGAGGTGGGCAGGCAAATCGAGCGACATCAGCTATTACCTCAACTCGCATCATATAGACTTTCACGAGGTAAGTGAACCTTTCTGCCTTCTCCTGGTTGCAAGTCTTGCATTGATGTCCTGCCACCGGTTACTCCTCTTCGTTCCTTACCTATAGACCTGGAACCATTGGTCCTCTGCTTGCTCCTCTCCCACATAGAGACTGTTCTTGAACGTCGGTCCTCCTCAGTCTCTGGCTCTACTGCTGATTCTACTCATTATCTCTCAATTTCCAGTGGGTTGTCTTGGGGCGTAGCCGGCCAGTCAGGGTCACAGGTGAGCCCCAGACTATTCAGACCTTGATGTCTATCCTTTTACAATGTTGGGCTCCAGCTTGTTAATGCCGCGAGATATGGGCTTCGCCTTTTGCACCTCTCATGGTTCGCACCATCTTATCGCGTGGATACCAATCTCTGGTGCTACTTTGCAAGGTTGCACACTCAACCTCTCACGGATGATGACGGTTGTTCTGTTCAGCTCTCGCTTCCACAGGGGTCGCCACTGGCAAAGCTCCTCCGATCGAGACAGAGGACACGATAACTCTAAGTGTTCTTTGGCAGAACAACACCGGGACGCAAGGTCATGCAATTTACACCGCGTCATGGGCTGCTCCCCGCTCGGACGTTCACTCTCAGCAAAGATTTTTCTACATGGGTCACAAGGGAGAAATCAATGTGGACCAAGCTCATAGAGGCTACTCTCTTTCAACGGATGAGAAGGGCTTTAGCAGTGCAAACCCTTTATTTATGAAGTACACTCCGAGCAACGGGGAGTTCGCTGGCCAACTCGGATACGGCTATCGAAGGCATGTGTGCACAAGCGTTATCACATCTTCGTCTTCTTATACTCGTGAAACTCCTGGCTTTGGTCATCTATACTAAGCTGTTCTCTACATTATTTGCCTGCAGTTTGGAGGCTTTTATCGAGGCTGTGGCCCAGATAAAGAAGAAAGAGGCAGTTCCGAGCGACTATGACGGTTGCCTTGCTACTTTAGGTCAGTGCAATGGACTATGGAAAAGTGAGGGGGGAAGCCTTGCCCTTGACAGTCGCTTTGTCATTACTAGAGAAAACGATGTATACTACTGCTATACTGGAGGCTGGACGACGAAGTCTCGACACCGGAGGTTTGCCAATGGATATCGTCTATCCTTCTGGCGCTTCTTTTGAAGCCTATCCCGAAAAGCTTGTACCAAGTAAACCCACTCAGTGAAACGGCCCCAAAAGGGCCCAAGAAACATACCACCTATCAACAGCTCAAACTCTTCCTGGGTACCCTTGAACCTTGGAATCATTGGCTGCCTTTACGAAGAAGCTCAATCGAGCTGTCGATGTCCACATCCTTGTCCTGCCTAACCCTAACCCTATAAGCTTTAATCACCTATAGCGCTTTCTCTAGAGCTACTATCGCGCTCATCATCATCAAATCTGCATATTATTGGCTCATAGATACAGGATCGCGCACAGACCTCCCCCAGTATATTTTGATCATTCTGCATTTGACGGATAGTTGTCAGGGATAATAGCGTTTAGTTTGTTCTTGATGTTCCAGTTTCAATGATTTCGGCTGGGATGCTTCCCGCCACAAATTCTCCCGCGAAAACCTAAGGAGGCTGAGAGGCGTTATTTCTCTCAAGTGCCTTAGAGTTTCGCCCCTAATAGAGCCGCAAAACACCTTACAACCAACTTTCTAGCGGAAATTCCGCCAACCCAGAGAGAAACCTTCACGAAAAAAAATGGATTTTGAAGCCATTGAAGGTTCTTGGGAGGTACCGCTAACGGTGTGTGGTTGTGGATTCTTGAGAAGGGGAGGAAGGAAGAGCGAAGTTTTGACAACAGAAAGTCCGCGCCTTGGCGCCACCACACGGGCGATGAGGGCGACAGAGAGAGTAGACAAAAGAGACGCAAGGAACGCAGTGCATCCGCGCTTGGCAAAGTCTTCTTGGACTGTCAGCGGTACTCTCTCTAGAGCTCGCCAAGCTGATCCTTGCAGGCCTGCTGTGGCACTTTAGGACCGCCATCGTGTCTGAGCCGCCTTGGCTTGTTATATACAGGTTCAATCCGGTAAACAGGAGTGAGCTTCATAGTCCACCTCCGTGACTGTGGGCTACCAGCGTGCGTGTTAGCGCCGCAGGAGAGATGGGGGACTTTAAGCTTGATCAACAATCCTTCTTTAAGCGGCTGAACAGTATATATTCCGCGTGGCAGGTAAGAGAAAGTTAGTCTGTTCAGAGCCAAGAGACAGTCCATCCCTTTCTTGTCTGATTGGGCTCACTCTTTCATGCACTTGCTAATACAAAGAATAACCCTCAGGATCCCAAAAGCAAAGGCCTGTGGGGAGACTCAGATGCGTTCTACATAGCGGCAGGAAAGAAGAATGAGGACGAATCTGTCTATCGGAAGTCCCTAATCACGCATCATTATCTTCTGGCGGGCTTGGAGTTTCCAAACACCATCATGCTTATGACTAAGGGCAAATTCTATATTCTGGCCGGGTCGAAGCAATGTCAGTGCCCCTATGCAGTTCCTCAACTCTCCTGCTTCGTTGCTTCGCTTTGCCATGCAACACCCTCTTCTTGAGTGCTTACCAATTGCTCAGAAAGCTATATCTTCCCAGCAAGCATATGTGCTCTAGAGCTTCTCTTGGCAATACATGGTTAGGAGTCTAACGCTTGCTTTCCGTCATCTTTTCTCCTCTATGTGACTTGCTTGCCTTCCACACTTGACCTTGGGCTCTCCAGTCAGTCTACTAGAGGAGATTTTGCCAGGAAATGATGCTTCCGAGGTCAAACTTCACCTTCTCAAGCGTTCGAAGGCTGATAGCGACGCAGAGAACATTCAGAAGCTTATTGGAGCCATTAGTGGAGTACGCACTAGAACCAGTCCTCAAGGCTCGCTCTTTCTACTTCCCTTGTGCAAGCCCTGCTCTTCGCGCGTCTTAACTTATACCAGTCGTGCGCGTTGGATTGCCCTAATGTCTTCTACACTTAGAGAGCACCTCACCTTGGCTTCCGAGTGCTATAATCTCTCGTCCCCCCTCTGTTCTTTTTCCGTCTCCTCATCTAATCTCGCTTTCCGCGCGATTTGCCTTCTTGCCCATCGTGGCTCTCATCCGCCTTTCCTAGAAAAAGCTGGGCAGCTTAGAAAAGGAGAAGCCCGAGGGAGATCTTATTCAAGCATGGAATGAGGCAGTCAAGAAGGCAGAGCTACAGCTGGTGGACATTGCCGCCGGTTTGGCTTCAATATTCGCTATAAAGGATGATGGAGAAGTGGTGAGTCCATGACTTGAATGACTTCTCAATGTTCTGATAGCTATCTCAACTGCTGAGGTCCCCTTTGCCATATGGGGCCCTTGAGCTCATATCATACCGCTGGTCTTTCAATGCTTCTCCATGCTGGTATATAACCTTCTCTCCACCAGGATCTCGTCCGGAAGGCTGGTGCGCTGTCCTCGAAGGTGATGAAGTCAAAGCTTATTCCAGATATGGAAGTTGTCATCGATGAGAAGAAGCAAGTCTCGCATGAAAAGCTCTCAGAGGACGTGGAAGGCATCTTTGAGAACATCTCCAAGGTCTGCACACCTCTCATTTCTTTTTAAAGGCTCTAGACCTTCCGCTAGTTTCATGTTCAAAAGTATAGCAAAACATAAAAGAAAAGGTCTCCTTTCTGCTCAGCTCCCTTTCTCTGTCCTATCTCTGTGTCCGCACCGCGCTTTTCGCTGCGGTATAGATGCGGACAAGGTCCATTGTTTCTTATTCTCCCGATTGATAATTTATCTAACTCATGTCCAAATCTCTTGCTCCCCAAGATCAACCCCAAGCTGAACCAAGACTATGTCGAATCCTGCTATGTCCCGATCATACAAAGTGGCGGCGAGTATGACCTCAAGCCTTCCGCGCAGAGCACGAACAAATCGCTCAAGTACGACGTTATCGTCGCGTCCCTAGGTGCCCGGTAAGCATCTCTCAAATATTGTCCCTGTTCAAACTCTCTCTCTCCCCAGCCTTCGCCATCACGGGCTCATCTTCATTCATAGTTCATGCTTCCCTGACCTGACGCTGTATTACCGTTCGCTTACGCGTGTGCTCTGGCAGATACCGCAACTATTGCTCCAACGTGGGGAGAACTTTCTTCGTAGACCCTGTACCCAGCATGGAGAAGAACTATGACGTGCTACTCCGCGCCCAGGAAAGGCTTATTAACGAGTTGAAGCCAGGTAAGTTAAGATAGGGAGTGATCGAGCACTTTAGGGCTAAACGGGGGGAAAAGTGCTCTCTATGTTCCCAATTAGCCAGACCATGGTCGTCCTGCTCCGCTGATGCCTCTCCTTCCCTTGCCCGTTGTCTCGCATTCCTTCGCACGTCCTCTCTCAATCCTTTTTCTCTCTTTTTCTTTCTCTCTCCGCTCTCTTCTAACCCCCTGTCATTGTGTGTACGTCTCTCTCTCCTTCGGCCGCCCCACTACCTGTGTTTAGGGAGAGAAATTCGACAAGCTGTGGAGTCTTGCAAGGACCTTATCAAACGCGACAATCCCAAACTTCTTCCTTACTTGACCAAGACCTTAGGCTTTGGCATCGGAATGGAGTTTAGAGAGAGCTCTCTTATGCTATCTCATAAGAATCACACCGTGATCAGAGAGGGAATGTGCTTCAATGTTGCTGTTGGACTGCAGGTAAGACGGCTTCCAATGGACAGAGCGGTGCTAAGAGGAGCCCATAACCGGGCCTGCAAGAGGACAGGACATTGATATTTCGACACTAGTTCTTCTCCTGCTTCCTACTTGAAAACTGTATGGCTTTACTGTCTGGTCTCTCTCTCTCTCTTAAGGTCTCCCCGGGCTAGCTGGTAGCCTTTGCTTAGACTCTCTTTCGTGCCGATCTGAATAGATTACTACTTTCTTTGCCTTTCGCTCTCATCTCAAATGGAGACTTACCCCATCTATCAATAACTCCTACCCTTGGCTCATCCTTGGTCTATCTGCTAAATAACCTTCCACTTATGTTGGCAGGATATTCCCATTGATGCGTCTGAGAAGGAGAAAGCGCTGAAGAAGTCGAAGAATCCCTCGGAGAGGAGTATCCCAGACAAGTACTCGATACTTCTGATTGACACGGTGGTGGTTTCCTCAGCTGGACCGCAGCCTGTCACTAAAGTCTCTAAACAGTGGAGCCATGTGTCCTACGTCACCGAAGGGAGCGACGACGAGGGAGAGGATGATGATGGAGAGGAGGACAAGAAGAAGAAGGAGAAGAAAGGAAAAGAGAATGGATCGTCATCCATACATGGGCCCATTGATACAGGCCTAGCGAGGACGAGAGGGGCGATGATTGGAGCGAGACTGAGAGACCAGCAAAGGCAGTTAGAAGGGAAGGAGACGGCAGAAGCAAAGAGAGAGAGACATCAGCAGGAACTCATGAAGAGAAAGAAGGAGGAAGCAGGTTCGTCCCTTGATATAATCCAACCCTCTGCCTTGACATTCGTTCTTCTGCCACATTTATAGAGCTTCCGTGCTACTCTGACTTCCTTCAGGGAGCGTGTTCCCTCGCCATTCTCTCGCTGTACGCCTCACTTGGGCTCTTTCGAGGACATTCGTCTGCCTTGCCTTCATGACTCACTCGCGTGGTTTCACAGAGCGCCGCCTCCAGCGCGAGGCAGGAGGGCCAAGCGAGACGGAGAAGAAGGTAGATGTCAAGACCATAACGGCTTATAACAACGTCGAGGACTATCCGAGAGACGTCAGCAAGACACAGATCTCTGTGGACTTTGAAAGAGAAGCTGTGCTTCTCCCTATCAATGGACTCCTCGTACCTTTCCATATAAAGACAATCAAGAATGTTAGCAAGAATGACGAGGAGAAAGGTAAGTGGGGAGAGGACACTCCAAAGCGACCTTTATCTCTCACCCCGGCTCACTCTGTTTCGATGGTAGATCTACACTCACTCTCAATAGCCCTACAGCCTATTTGTCCTCCCATCTTCTCTCGGTTCTCATCGTTTGTTGGCAACCCGGCTTTCTTTTGCCAAGCTCACGGCGCCTCTCCTCTGTGTCCTCTCTTTACTTGTGCAGCAACATATCTCCGCATCAATTTCTACACTCCTGCCCAGACTCTGGGTAAGGATGTGGCACCAGTGATGGCCGCAATGGTGGGAAAGAATGAGACCAAGATGTTTATCAAAGAGCTAAACTTCAGGAGTGTACAAGCGAGGAACTTAAACAACCAGTTCAGACTGATAAAAGGTTAGGTCGAAGGCCGTTGCTAGCTCCCTCTTCCGCTATGAGTGGTGGCTTCTTCTCTCTCTGTGTCTCTCTTTCTCTTCTTTGTCTTTTTTCTTCTCATGCCCTGTTCTATGTTATAACTCTGGAACTAAGAGCCGTCACAACTAGGGGGAATACCCTCTCAATCGCTCTCTTCTCTAGAAGTCTCCTTCTCTCTCTCTTGTTGCTGTTCATTCAAGCTTCCTACTTCTCTCTGCTCGCCCGAAGTGCTTCAAAGCTTGTTAGAACCCTAAGTCTGGTGATCTCTGGCCTACGCGGCCTCTTTTTTCTCATGTCGCACTAGAGCTCCAGAAGCGTGTGAGACAGAAAGAGGCAGAGCGGCAAGAGCAGGCTGACCTTGTTATTCAAGAAGAGCTTATTCTTACTAGAGATAGAAGGTGAAAGCCCCGAGATGTCTATCAGAGAGTGACTTAGAGAAAAGCTCTCCGTAGAGTCCCACGACAGCATCTCTGACCTTCTCGTTCCTACTTCCTTTCCGGCATCGTCTTTCTTCCTCCTTTTCTTCTCAACAGAGTCCCACGCCTTTCTGACCTGAATATGCGTCCGCATATCTCCGGCCGCAAGACGCAAGGTGCTTTGGAGGCTCACGCCAATGGCTTGCGTTTCACTTCAATCAAGGGAGAGACTCTGGACATTCTCTACTCAAATATCAAGCATGCTATATTCCAGGTCAGTAGTCCTTGAGGGGAGCGGTTGCCAAATGTCTATCCATACCTGATGTTAGACGGACCTGGACGCCCAAGGCCGATGATGGCGCAAATGGGGATGTTACACGAAGAGAGAGAGAAAGAGAGAGAGAGAGACAGAGAGAGAGAGAGAGAGAGAGAGAGAGAGAGAGAGAGAGAGAGAGAGGGAGAGAGAGGAAAAGAGCGAAAGAGAGAGTCAGTGGCTTCTGCCTGTTCTACGATAGCAACCCGACTGCTAAGAAGGTTCTCCTCTATAATAGCCCTGTGAGAGCGAGCTCGTGGTGTTGCTGCACTTCCACCTGAAGAATCACATTATGATTGGAAAGAAGAAGCAAAAAGATGTCCAGGTTAGAGGCCAGAGCTTGCGCTCTTCTCCCCTCTTTCCAGACTCTTCCTCGCAGCCCGTAACCGTGGTCCCTTCTCGCTATCCTGTGCTTAAAATCGTAGCAACTTGCGCTCCCCTCATAGGCTAAAGTCTCACTTTCTTCTAGTCAATGGCCTCTCTCTGGCTTGCTATCCTCTTTGAGTTCCTGTCGTCTTTGCTCTATTGGTGGCTCCACTCTTTTCGTATGTATGTTTTTTGACATCGTCTCGGTTTGTCTCTCTTCCCTATCTTCTTTTCTCAGTTCTATACAGAGGTGATGGAGGCCTCTCAAGCTCTAGACAACCGCCGTAGGTCGACGTATGATCCAGATGAGCTAGATGAGGAACAGAGAGAGAGACAGCTTAGAAGCAGGCTGAATCAGACCTTTAAGGAGTTTGCAAAGAAGGTAGGGCAAAGATTAACGCGCCATGGGATGCCACCATTTGCGCTCATCTGGCTCCTTTGTAGGTGGAAGCTACAGCTGAGAGAGCAGACCGCCCTGTCCAGTTTGACATTCCATACAGAGAGCTGGCCTTCTCGGGAACACCATTCAAAGAGATGGTTCTTTTGCAGCCTTCCGTCAACTGTTTGGTCAACCTTACGGAGATGCCGGTAAGGTCTCGACTGTGGAGAGCGAGCGAGAACTTTAAGGGCTTTAAGTGAGCGCCATGATCTGCATGAGCCTATGCGTTCCCGTTGACTAACGTCTCTGTCAACCACTTTTATCTCTCTCTCTCTTCTCCCGTTTCTGGTCCATTTCTCTTTGCGCGTCTCTACTCTCTCTCTCTCTCTCTCTCGCGCGCGCGCGCGCGCTTTCTTTCTCTCTCAAACACTGCAGTTCTTCATCATCTCACTGGAAGATATTGAGCACGTGCACTTTGAGCGTGTGAGCTTTGGGTCGAAAAACTTTGATATGGCAATCATACTCAAGGACTTCAACATCGTGCCACCACGAATCTCAGCCATTTCTATGAAAGACTTGGACAGTATCAAGGTAAATTGGCTAGGGACTGGTAGTTGAGTGGGAAGCACAGTTAGAGATGGGAAGCCTGCTTAGGGAACCAGCAGGACGGGATCTGCTTCTCCTCATTCTTCTGTTAGTGGAAGCTCTCCGTTCGTAGACCTGAACATCGTTATTGTCCAGCTTCCACCTATACCGATAACGCCATTAACCTCCTTGGTAATCCTAGGAATGGCTGGATGATATCGACATCACTTTCACTGAGGGTCCAGCAACGTTGAACTGGAAGAACCTGATGGAGAAGGTCAAGGAGGAGATGGAGGAAGGAGTGTAAGTGCCCATCTCTACCCATTGAGCTGTAGCGTGGATCTGATGAAGGCAGAGAGAGAGAGGGGGTCTCCGTGAGCGATAAAAGAGAAGTAGCGTCGGTGCTTAGTAGGGAGAGACGCTCTTCGTGGCAAGGGAACGATTGGAAAGGGAGTCGAGCGTACGTTAAGTGAAGGACTCGATCAAGATAAGCTCATTGTCTCGTCTGCTAGTTTCTACCTCGATCAAGATACGGATGGCGTACCAAAGCCTGCGGGATGGAACTTTTTAAGGGTGAGAAGAGCAGATCCACACTATAGTTGCTGATTTTAGTCCTTGGACCCCTCTTTGTCTTTCTCTCTTTGACATCGGGCATCTGGCAGAATGAGAACAGCGTCCTCTCTTTCTTCTCTCTCTCTCTCTCTCTCTCTCTCTCTCTCTCTCTCTCTCTCTTTCTTTCTTTCTTTCTTTCTTTCTCTCTCTTTCTCTCTCCTTTTTTTTTCCTTGCTGTCTTTCTCTTTCGTTACATTCTCTCTCTCTCCTTGCTCCTATCCCTCTTTGGAGGTATGCTGGTAATGGCCTGTTCGTAAGTCTCTTCTTACTCCATATGTGACTTGGCTTGCGGCAGGTTGATGGCTCGGATGATGAGTCAGAAGACGAAGAGGATGAAGACAGTAACTTTTCAGACGAACTAGAGGAAGATGAAGAAGAGGTACCGCAACAATCTCAGTCCCCTCTCTTCCACGCTTGTCCGCTTGCTCTTTGCCACTATCATCTTGCTTTGAGAGCGCACATTCTAAATTGTGAATTATAGGATGAGTCCTCTGAAGATGAAGACGAAGATGGCTCAGATTGGGACTCAATCGTGTCTGAGGAAGACGAGAGTGAAGTAGAGGAAGAAGACGATGCCCCTACGTGGGAAGAGCTGGAAAGGGAAGCAATCGCTGGTAAGGCGGTTCTGTCCTCTCTCTCTCTCCTGTCCTTTCTTTGATCCTATAATACCGTCCCACTTGCCAGCCTTCTTGTATCCTTTCTTGGCTCTCAGCCCTCTGACCCACCTTCTATTCGTCGTATATCTGGCAGCTGACCGAAGAAGTAAGCGGGAAGCGGAGCAATCTGACTCTGAAGAAGATCGGAAGAAGAAGAAGCGGAGAAAGAGATAGACGCTTTACCTCAGAAGCCCTTTGTCTCTCTAGTGTCCTTGTCCTCTCTTCTCTCGACTACCTTTTTCTCACAAAAGAGCGCTCTAAGACTATTACCTATGACCAATGGACAGTTCTGCAACTGTTGCCATGTCCAACCCCTTAAGCTAATCCATTATAACGTGCAACTAACGAGAGTAGCGTCGGTTTCCTGCTCAAGTCTACATGTTCAGTGAGGCCTGCAGCCTAGGCTAGGAGTCTTATGCAAGAGACATATTGAGAGTTCGCGTACCGAGGTTCAGTTGACTCACGTTTTTGAATGGTCGACCACCACATACTAGTTATTCTTAACGAGGATGAGAGAGAGAGAGGTAGAGACTCCACGGAAGCCACTGCTTAGTGCTATTTGTATACTCTTGAGACAGAAAAAACAGGTGTTCATGGCGATGCAATAGTCGTTAGTCTATCAGGACAGCCTACACGATAGGCAATCCAGGGAGCTCCACCAGCGGCAAGCATTGAATCAGTCTCAATAGGCCTACGCTTCCGTAAGACTTGCTCCATAGCGTGCTGTTATAAAGTTCCAAAAGATGACTTCCCGTGAGGTGGATGCCACGGATAGTGCACTCCCGTTTGTCGTCAAGAACTCGTCTACTGTTCCACGAAAGGGAAACGACCCTAACCGTGCCTGCTGCCCCGTACTGGAGTCAGTCAGACGGCCTTCCAGTTCAGACGGCGGGCGCCCATAGTAGGCTTTGCCCAGAACCTTCTACATACTACGGAAGAGACGGCAGAAGACATAATGCGTTTATTCTATGCAAGTACGCCTGATGATTTACCCCCAGTCTCGGGTGCTTTCTGGTCCTGAGATAAGCAGCAGATATTTAGCAGAGTGTCGAGATCCCGCGCCGCAAGAGCGAGAGACGGAGAGTGTGTGTATGTGTGTGTGACAGAGAGAGAGAGAGAAGAGAAGAGGGAGAGAGGGGGAGAAAAACCGGAGAGAGAGAGAGAGAGAGGGAGCGGGAGAGAGAGAGAGAATTGGTGATAAATTAGACGACGGATGCTCAGTGGTTAACTCCTATCTAGGAGCTTCAGGCCAGAAGATAGATAAGAAAAACAGGCAAGGTCAACTAACGAGATGTACTGGAGAAGGCATCTCTAACAGGAAAGAATAGGAACTGGAGACAAGCATGGAGATCGGCCGAGGACAAAGGAGAGTGACCGAAGAAAAATAATGAAGATGTAGCATATCTGAGGACTCTACCTGTGTCTTTTTCTGCGCCATAGCCTCTTGGTGTGTGCGGATGTTAAATCTCTTCTGCCAAGCGGCCGCCTCCGCCTCTTTTTGCTTTAGCCGATCTGTGAGCACCTTGATTGAGCCATTGATCTGCAGCGAGGGAGGGAGGAAGTCAGTAGAGGAACAGACAGATGCCAAAAGGAATGAAGGCGGAAAGAGCAGAGGAACGCAAACAGCGAGGCCCTAGAGGTGGCAGCTAATCCCAAACTCTGGGCAGTCGCTTTGTTTCTTCACGAAGAAGAGCTTACATTATTCTTGCTATCCACTACGGCCGGTAGGACTTCTCCGACGGTCCGTTCCACAAGGATGCCACCCACCAGGCGGAAAGCCTTCCTATTCTTCTCTAATGGTTCTAGTGTGCCAATAACCAAACTGCCACACAGAGCGGGACGGTTAGCTTCTTCCTGTGCAGATGTGGATGCACGAGCCACGGGGTTGCAAGCCAAACGAGAGCGAAGGCACAGGCAGGATGTCACGATGCCAGCCGGCAGATAATGACTTACTTGTGCTCATTTTCATCCAGTTCTAGCTCTGCAATCTTCTGTGCTATGGCAGATATCTCTTGTCTCATACCCTTGTATCTGTTGATCACCTCGGCCTCCGTAATCTGCTCCATACCCTCCGTGGGGCCTGGAACATTGGTACTGGACATGTTATCGGTAGCCTCCTGGTGAACGTACTCCCGTTTCGATTAGCAAAGAGCAAGAACAAAGGCAAAGAAGAGCACTTCTTAACGTGCTTTCTTGAGGATGTTGAAGCTCTTATCCGATGAAGAGGAGCAATCCAATGCTGAGGAAGAAAGAGCACCGAGGACCGATAGCGAAGCTTTCCTAGCGCGCCAGCGCCATCACCAGAAGAATGGCAATGATCTTTTGCAGACATGAACCGTACAAGGTTATCTAAATATAGTTACTGTATGTCTCTTACATGATAATCAGACCTATATGTACGGAAATTTACAAACAATCTGAAATCTATTCTGTCGAACGCCTTCTATTACCACGCCACAAAAGGCTTATAACGCGGTATGAGTCTCGTATTACTACTGCGATAATAGTGTAAAAGGCCCTTTTTGACCTCTTTTGCCGGAGACCTTTGAGGCTTCTGTTAGGAGGCTCTTGAGATGAAAGTAGCGGAAGGGCCTTTTCAGTGTCATGTATGGTGATCCCATAGAGTTCATCGTCTGAATTCTGATCCTCAGTGACCAACAGACTGGCGCCGGGACAAAGCTCCAGAACTCTCGGGCTTTCTTGATCTTCTGCAGAAAGAGCTGCTGCAGAGATCTACTGGGAGCATTAGCTGGCGTAAGAGGAGCTCGAAGGCAACGTGAGAAGCTATTTTGGATAACTCAGAGAACATTGAAGTGCAGTAACAGCCATGGACAAGGGCAAGCAAGCAGTGAACAATATGAAGAACATCAAGATGCCACAGGGAGGAGGTCCCCTGCTGGCCCTTGCCAAGGGAGCTGTTGGCATTGGTGTTCTAGCTTATGCAGGCTATCACAGTCTATTCAACGGTGAGATTTTCCAAGACAGGTTAGATGGAGCTATTGGAGTTCTAACGCATCACTTCGACAGTGGAGGGTGGACACAGAGCCATTGTGTTCAACCGTCTTGTAGGTATTAAGGAGAACATCTACACAGAAGGAACGCACTTTATGATCCCCTGGATGGAGAGACCCATTATCTACGATGTCCGTACTCGCCCACGTAACCTTCAGTCACTGACTGGAAGTCGAGGTACGCGATCATTCAGTTGCAGCCTCCCGAAAAGATATGCCTGATAGATCTTCTCTATAGATCTTCAGATGGTCAACATTACGCTTCGAGTGCTCTCCAAGCCCGAAATTGCTCACCTTCCTTGGATCTACAGGCGCCTCGGCACTGGTAAGCCAGCGAGAGTATAGACAAGAGAGAATATGCTTGTTTGCTTCTCTTGCCGCGACAGCTAAGATCTAAGATCCGCTGGCCA
>FLMG01000941.1:242093-256051 GCA_900088475.1 Hyphochytrium catenoides
TAGTACGGATCTATAACCACGACTGCATCATCGTGCAGAGAGAAATCAGTTTTATTGTCTGGTGGCCGATTCTTAGGAGACTTAGCCGAAAGTAATAGCGAAGCATTCGCGAGTTAAGAGAAATCTTTACATTTTCTACGAAAACAATTAGTTGCAATAACAGTTGTAATCGTATTTTTTCAAGGTCCGAAGTTATTAAAAAAGGGTGCACGGGGTAACGAGAAAAGGAAGCGTTGGTGGTGTGCTGGTGATCAGAATGAGAGTTGATGGTTCTGATGGAGGCGAGTGGTAGAGCTTTTTCATCGCCAATCTGCAGTTCTCGGAGAGCTCCGCTGGACGCTTAGCTGACTATTGAAGATTTTAATTCATTATGAAGACCAGGGAGCGCCCTGCCTAAGCTTATGTCTCTCGGAACACTGAAGCAACGACACCACTTCTCTAGTTAGCTTACACGCCGATTAGGGCGGTCCAGAGGTTAAAGAAGGATGAGGGTCCTCCGGGCAAAGCAGATTAGAAAGGCGCTCAAATTCTATAGAATAGCTTATGGGATCACCGAGCCCTATCAGGTCCACCATTTGAGGTGCCTCAGAGACTTCTTTCCTTCGTTCCTGACACCTTACTCTTCGTGACAGATTCTTTTAGATGGGAACTTCATTGTCATCGCCTTTCAGATGAAACTCGACATCAAGAGCCGTTTGCCCAAGTTCTTGCAGGCGGATAAGTACAAGCTGCTCACCACTCGCTGTGTGGTGAACGAAATGGAGCAGCTTGGCACCGCCTTTGAGAAGGCCGTGGTGTTCGCTCGGGAGGAGTGCAAGATCAAGAACTGTGGGCACAAGGAGCCTTTGGCTGCTAATGAATGCCTGCTTTCACTTATCGGTACATCCTTTGATTTCTCACAGCTTGAACGCCTCGCTCCTCGCCAAATTGGCGCTTTGGCCCTTCTATCTCATGTATAGCACTCTTCTCCTGTTGTCTTGATCGTCCCTCTTCTTCCGTTCTCTTGTCTTTATGGTCTCTCATCCGCGACGATGACTCCCACACTCCACACTCTCAGCACCTGTCTCCACGCTATGAACTCTCTCTATGTCGTCTTGGCACTGGTGTCTAGTGTGCCCTTCCAAGGCTGTCTGCCCTTAGCAGTATAACCTACCTTTCTTGCCAACCATCACATCGGTCTGACCATCGACCTGCAATGTGTAAAAGGAAACGATAATCCAGAAAAGCTCTTCGTCGGCACACAAGATGAGGAGCTGAGAGGGTCGTTGAGGAGTGTCCCTGGCACGCCGCTATTTTATATGAATAGAGCGGTTTTAGTCTTCGAACAACCCAGTCAGGCGACCAAAGAAGCGTCAGAGAAGGTATATGTCGAGGTTGATGGGAAAGTAAATAGGTGCCCAGGCATAGGATTGAAGCCTTTCTCTTATGTCCGTTTCTGATCGTGTCAGCTCTCTGAGCGTTCTTGGCTTGATAACTGTGGCCTCCTTCTACTGCCTGCTCCCTCTTTCTTCTGCGTTGTCTGTAACTTCTTTTACGTGGTGGCGGCATATTCTCTCGTTCTTGCCCACCTCTGTACAAATATGCACGCTCCCCTATGTTTCTGAGTCACATGTCACTAGCTTCTCCACTTCCGCAACCTGTGAGTTGTCAACTTGTGTCCATTTGCCTTGCCAATGATGGCACCTCATTCTGCTGCTACGCTTACTTCCGGGTTGATGCCCCTGCTCCTGCGTTGACTTTCTACCTCTTGTTTGCCTCTCCTAATGCAGAAAGAGCAGCAAAAGCTAGCACCGGCCAAGAGCATTGAGAAGAAACTTTTGGACGAGGCCAAGAAGGACGAAGCCCCTGCGACGCCTGTTACCCCTAAGTCAAGGTTAAAGAGGAAGGCGCATGGTCCAAACCCTCTCTCTTGCAAGAAGAAGAAGATCAAGACAAGTGGCGAGGAAGGAAACGGGCAACTAGGATCAGAAAATGGTCAGGATGGGGCTTTAGCTGGAAAGAAGAGGAAGCGTAAGAGAAAGAAGGGGAAGAAAACCACAGATGCGACAGCCTAACCCGAGGAGCGTTAGGCTTGCGACCCAAAGAGACAGGAGCCAGAAGCCTTACCCCAGTGGAAATATTGGACAAGGAGCTCTCCAGCATCATATGAACTTGAAGCTGCTTGTCACTGGTTCGCTTTCGCGGAATTCCTCTCATCCCAGTCGAGGAGTGAGCGGTCATCCACCTTGTATTAGAATGTCTAGTTATTTATAAGCACTCCACATCACAGCAAAACAGCGATCCAACAAGTATTTTTAGCTCTGCCTCTACCCCTCTCCCGCCTACTCGCGATGGTGCAGACAAGTGGCAGGAGAGGAGTCCTCGGTGGATGAGTAAGAACATCCCATTCATACTTGGAGATAAGATATAGCATTGGACCTTCCGGCGGTGATAAGGTTGTTCAAACCTATGCTGAGACTACTCGCTCTGAGACTACTCGCCATGAAGAAGCTTACAAGCACTGACGGAGCAGCACACTGGATGAGACAACAAATCCACCATAGACCATAACAGACTCCCAAGAAGAACCGGAAGATAACGCAGCTGCTTAAGAAAAACCAAACAGCAGCCGCATTGCCGATATAGCATAACCCTCCGCCCCCGTTGTTTGTCAGGGAGTGCGTCATGCTCTACCTAGCCTGCTCTCTTTCGCTCACCTGAGACTTGGGCCAACTTTTCCCAATAGTCTTCAACAACAATTCTGAAGAATCTTTAGTTGGAGTGCTACAGTAACAGATATGCCTCATCCCTGGAAAGTTTCTGATTCTCTGCTCGGGAGACTCAAGAGAATTACGAATGCTCCGGCTCAGTCCTGGAGGAGCTCTGACGTGATGTCGTTTAGATTAGAGATGAGATTCGTGTGATGGTCCTCCACCCAGAAGGTAAGGTAAGGTAACACTCTTCTTCCTTCCATCACAGGCGAGGGAGACAGAGAAGGAGAGTCAGAGAGAAGAGAGAGAGAGAGAGAGAGAGAGAGAGAGAGAGAGAGAGAGAGAGAGAGGGGCACGGACAGAAGAGAGAAAAGAGTGGAAGCGCTTTAGACGAGACACTTCTAGAAAAAAAGTAGCAAAGGAAGAGACAACAAGGCTCTGATAAGCCTCTCTTGCACCCTCCCCACAGCGGATTCATCCTATCATCACCTCAGGACATAAGAAATAGCGATTACCGCCGCAGCCTCTCACTCTCTACCTCTGTCAGTGCAGACTAGAGCTCTTCCTTACGTCACGTGACAGTATTCCTGCTGATACCGGCGACGATGCCTATCAAGACCTATATTCACTATGAAGAGGGGCCAGAGGAGCTCCACACTACCCTGAAGATGACAGTCCCCAAGAAATGGGAAGAGTATGAGGTAGAGAAGCTGAAGGAGGTACGCTGAGGCGCATACTTGCAACTAGTTACTTCGTCGCCAGACAACAGCTTTTTATCTCTTCATTAACGTATGCTGTAGCAGACACTTTCTCTCCTAGTCGCTCGCGGTTTGGGATGGCTGCCTTCTCTTGATCATAGTTGCCTTCTCCCTACTCATCTCTCCGTGTCTCTCGCTATCGCTATCTCTCTATCTCTTACTCTAAGTTTCTTTTTCCTTCTTTCGCCATTGTCTCTCTTTCTCTCGCTCGCTAACGGTTCTTTCTGGCCGAATACTGCCATAGTTCTTCATTGAGTTCTACAACAAGAAGCACCCTTCAAACCTGCTATCAGCAGAGAACGTGCACTTTACGAAGCAGAGGTAAGAGCGATAGGGAAAGCTAATCGCTGGTCTATCGTCGTTGTTTACGTGATAACGTCCCTGTTTATGGTCTTGAGGTCCAGACCTCTCAATTGTTCGTTCTCCTTTTAGTGTGCTTCCCTTCAACTGGCGTCATACGGTTGGCAGGTCCTGGGATCTCCCTATTTCTGGCCCACGGCTCACAGCTCTGCACTTCGTTGACCTAAAACAGTGGGAAGGTAATACGGGATCAGGCAAAGATCAATGCTAGCATAGAGGATAGGGAAGATATTTATATCAAGAAAGGTGGGAGCGCCCGCGCTGTCTGATTGCTTCCATTTCAGCGGCTTTGGCCCTCTGGTCTTCCTCTTTGTGGCTCCTCTCTTTTCCCTTCTCTTATATCCTAACCCTAGTCAACATCATACCTGGCGTTATGCTCCTTCAAACACTCCACCTTTGTGGGCTAGCTGCATTGTGTCTGTCTTCCTTCCGCTGCCTGGCAATACTGCTTTATTCTTCTTCGTTGTTGTTGTTGACACAACACACGCACTTGCTCTTTCAGGGGCAGCTCCGGCTGTTGTTGAAGAAAAAGTCCCTGAAGCGAAAGAGTCAACTGCCAAGCCCTCAGCCTCCGCAGGTATGCCGCGTGATGAGTGTTCTTAGGACTCCCTCTCTGTGTGAGATTCTCACCATTATAGCCTGTGATCTTGTGCAACTTGCATAGATTCTCCGGCCTGTTTCGTCTTGTTCCCAAAGTATAGTTTTTAAGGTGTAACTCTGGGATAATTGTTATGATGCTCTGTTCTTATAGGAACTCTTCGTCTTATGGAATTCATATAGACTTCTTTTCATCCTACTTCCATGCGGTGTCTGTTTACTAATCTTTCCCCCTGCTCTCCTAGTACGCTGCAAGAACTATGGCTGCAATAAGATGTTTGAGCCGACTGAGAACTCTCCAACAGCGTGCAAGCACCACTCCGGACCCCCTGTCTTCCACGATCTAAAGAAAGGCTGGTCATGCTGCCCGAAGATGGTCTATGACTGGGATGAGTTCGAGAAGTTAGAGGTATTGAGACCACCCCGCCGTCTCTCCTTACACACCCAGGATGTCTTTGGTGCAAGTTTCCCCTTTCCCACACTAGAGCCAGCGTTTCAAATTGACTGAGGATCTCGTCACAAACTCTTATCTCGCTTGCTTCATCTTACGCGCTCCTAGGAGATGTCTTATGCGTCGACTGCGAAGGCCCTCTGTCACTAGGCCAGTACTGATCCTCAGTCCGTCTTTGTTTACCCCAGGGCTGCTGCACGGGACCTCATGATACAACGGATCCCAAGGTCAAGTTCTCTCCCTCGCCAACAGTAGCAGCTGCTGCCGCGGCAGACCAATCTTCCTCGTCTCTCCCAGCCGCTCCCCCAGCACCTGTGCTGAAGTCCATCGACGACTATAATAAGGCCAATCCTACCGCAGTGACAGCAGCGGGACAAGCCGCCAAGAAAATGACGGCTCCGGCTCCAAAGAGAACAGATGGAAAAGCACGCTGTACGAACTTCGGTTGCTTCCAAGACTACGTGATAGCGGAGAACAATGACACAGCGTGCCGGCACCATACCCAGAACGGTGTGTTCCACGATGCGGCGAAGTTTTGGGGTTGCTGCTCCGATGTCAAGAAGTATGACTTTGATGAGTTTATGAAAATACCTGGCTGCGTAGTCTCAAGACATAATGATGGGAGCGGACAGGCATAAATAAAAGTTGTCCACGTAGGAGCTTCTAGATTGCGTGTCTGCCTTGCCCTTCCCTTCTCCTCCCTCGTTTTTTGTCCTCGCCATGTCACCCTGACAGCACGAGGGCTAGCGTGAAAGGGACGCTTTTTCTTGACGCTGCCAGGCATCGGAGGTATTTTTCAAATAGCATGCCAGGCAGCAGACAAGCGTCTCAATTATGGCGCATTGACTCTCTTTCTTCTTTCCACTTTCTCGGTCGTCTATGTAATACGCTTACATCTGGTCGACACGCGAGATCTCAGCTACTTCTTGATCCAGAGCGCGTCATGACATACTCACACACACAGTGAGGTGCTGCCTTAGAGGCACACCAGCGCTTACCCTTGTCCTTGCGAGATGGATTGCAATCAGATGGTCGCGGAACCTGATGATACCGCTTCTACAAGCGCTTTGTGCGCAGGCACGCATGGCCCGTTGTGAGCATCTAAACGCTGTCTCAGAGAAAACATTAAGTGAGATAAAGAAGCTGCTGTTCCGGACTTTTGAGAGTTGCTGGTCACGCTGCACTTGAGAGAGCGTTATTGTGATCACAGCGCGAGGAACCGCTGCAAAATCACGGTCACCGACGTTCTCAGTCACTTCTACTGATTCCGTCCTCGTGCTATGTATCGCCCTCCGATAGGGTATGAATTGCGAGCGAAGATGGATCATATGAATGGAGACAGAGGGACCGATCGTGAGAAAGGGGCAGAAAGAACGTCAGCGGGTAAATTTGGTCTTTCTATTGTGGTAGATGATGGTATGATACCACGGTGGGTAAGGTATATTGTGGTTGAGTTCCCTGTGGATGCACTTGCAGGGAATCCGTCTCTACTTACAGGAGGAAGAAATGACTGAGAGAAAGAGGGATATTCGACAAGAGTGAAGAAGAAAGCAAACATATCACAGACTGGAGTGACACAACGAGAGAAGCTTTAAGCGAAAATTCACTAGGATGTGTCAGCTAGAACTCGTCCTCCCAGTTTGTGCCGTCCGGAACATAGTCTCCCAGGTCCATTTCTTGATCATGGGAGTCAAAGTGCGACGTATCTAGAGGGTTTCTAACCTTAGGCACCCAAGGCGCCCTTAATTCTCTCTTCCTAAGCTTTGCCCAATCAAGTTCTGCAGACGGGAAGGGGACGGGAATGGGGTGTGTGATTAGCAGATTGCCCAAATGAGAGGCAGTGGAAACAATAGAGGTCGGAAGACGGGATCGCCTACAGTAAATGGATCATGATAGTCACCTGCAAACCATTCGTGTGACTTGATCTCGTCAGCACCTCGCTTTAGGCAGCCAATACGTTTGGAGGGTTCTTTAGTAAGCAGCTTCCTTATAATGTCTTTTGCGGCGTCCAGCACTGGAATATCGTTGGGGAACTCTACTCTTCCATTCACGATGTTCCGACAGATGGTAACCTGGTCAGCACCCTCAAGTCCTGTGTGTTTGAAGGCATCAGTGAGCTGGGTAATGCTAAACCAACGACTCGCGGCTTCATGATAACAAAGACTTGGCGGAGAAAAAGTTCAGTCGGGAGGAAATGGTCGAAAGAGACTATGGTGACGGTGATTATGAGACAGAAGCAGAAAGTGAAGGTGTTGGAGGTTCTGATAGTAGTTGCTGGAGTTTCCCTTGTAACATACCTGCAAATGGCGAATAGCCTAGGAGCATCTCATAAATGAGAACGCCAATCGCCCAATAATCGACGGCCTGCAGATTCGAGAGGAATTGTCGCATTCACCAATGAGCCGAATTATAATGCTACTTGAGTCTGTAGCGTCTATTACCTTATTGTGCCCGCGACCTAGTACTATCTCAGGAGCCAAATACTCCGGCGTTCCACACAGAGTGTATGTCCGGTCTTCTACGACACGAGCAAACCCGAAATCCACTACCTATAGAAGTAGTTAATAGATGCAAAATGATAAAGATTCACTCATAAGTCCTGACGCTGAGACATATGACGTCAGCACAGACCTTGACGTAGCCTCTATGATCTATCATGATGTTCTCAGGCTTCAGATCCCTGTAAACTATCCGTTTGTCATGGAGGTAATGAAGAGCATCCAGGACCTAATCACCCATTGTCAACCATAATGTAGTTTGAAGTGTATGGTTTAAGGCAGGTAACACCTACCTGAGCTGCATAGAACCTAGCGGTGTCGTTTGGTATGTACTCGGTGTCTCGATTCGAGCAATGTAAGTAACTAAATAGTTCTCCACCTTGCACAAACTGCGAGCAAAGTGAGAGGGTTAACCAAATCTGCTCTTTACGTACAATTTCCTCGGCGGTACCCGGTACTGACCTCAAGCAGCATGTAAAGGTAGTTCTGGTTCTTAAATGTAGCAATCAATCGCAAGATAAACGGATGATCGGCCTACGTGATAGGCATAGGGTTATGGCACGTTATTCCAGTCCAGACCAAAAAAGTGCGATGTGCCCATACACCCTTACCATGAGCATTACTTTCTTCTCGTTAACCACATTCTTGGTCTGCTTGAAATCCACAAGTTGCTGTTTATGCATGATCTTCAACGCATAGACCTACAGCACGCCAGCGTTACCAGGAGACACGTTTACAGCTGAACAGGCACAGGCGCCAAGATAGAAGACCCTAAGAGAGAGATGGGGGAGTAGAGGGAGTGCATCCAGTACTATAACACAGGAAGGGCTAGTATAACATGGCGGAGAATGCAATCACATCTAGGACAATACACCGAGGTGCAGACCACAGAGATAGAAGTAGTCAGATCTTCCCACCTCTCCTGTCTTTTTCTGGCGCGCCAGTTTTACGGTCCCAAAAGTGCCGGTACCCAACACCCCATGAAACTCTAGATCGTCTAAGGAAATATCCTGACTAAGCTTTGACTGGATCTCATCTCCACGCTTTTTTGACTCTCGGGCGAGGATGTCTTGAAGAGGACCTAACACTTCAACGAACTAGCGAGTAGCGGTTAGCTAGAGATCGATGAAGTCGAATTTGCTCGCTTTCCCTTACCTTGGCTCGATCAAGAGCCATTACTTCCGCTACAGGCGATGTGACTACTACGTCGGCTTTTCTAGGCTCTGACTGAAGTATAGCCATCTCGCCAAAGTAGTCCCCTGAACTAAGCTGAGCAATGGATACCTTGGCTGGCGATGAACATTGGTTAGTAACACGAGTATAACCCCAGATGCTCAATAAAGGGAAGTGGAGCATCTTTGAGAATCAAACCACCTGCTTGCTTTTCAACACTGACGGTTCCTGCCTTTAATATATAGAACTTGTTTCCGGCTTCGCCGTAGCGGATTATGAGGTCATTTTGCTGATAAAGAAATGGATGAGAAGCAGGGAAATGAGGACATGAGCTCTGAATGGGCATGATGAGAGAGGTTGAGAATGATGGCTCCAACCTTGTATGTTTCCAACGCAAAGTGGGAAACAAGTTTGTTGCGCTCCTCGTCGCTTAGCCCTTTTAGCAGAGGAACACTCTTCAGGACTCTAGTTCGAAACCAGACGTCAAAAGGTTTCCTTCTAGGCTACAGGCAGTCATACGGCTCCCACCTTATGCTTAGATTGAAGTCTAGCAGTTCTTTTAGGGGCCCCAATATCTCCTGGAAGGACTCTCTATCCAAAGCGTATACTGTAGAGCCACCAGAGTTATAACGAGCGCCAGGCTCATAGGTCTCTTCTCGACACTTACATGTAACCCGAGATCTCGCTGTCACATTGGCCGCCCTCGGCTCGTTCTTTAGAAGAGCTCTCTCTCCAAAGTAGTCTCCTTCCCGTAAGGTGACAACCTCCTTCTGGCCATTCCCGATATCGGCACAATCAACTGTTTTGATAACCGTGAGAAATCAAGCACCGGCCAAAACTCATAGCAATGACCAGCCTTACCTGCCCCTTCCTTAATGAAGTAGAGAACGTTTCCTTCATCGCCCTTTCGAAGAATAATATCTCCAGCTTGGAAGCGCACAATTTGGATGGCTGATGGTGGGGAGAGCAGGGTTAGTAGCGTCAATAGAGGTTACCTTAGATCCGCCAACAAACTTGAAGCCCTACCATCAGCTGTTTTCGACAGTTGCTCCAATGTCAGAGTCTCAAGAATGGGAACTCGGCGCAACATAGCTACGATGTCTGTCTGCAGCTGCTGTTGCTTGGAAGCTACCAAGTAGCGGAAGATCACACGGTCAAGCATCCAAACCTGATCCCAAATTTTGCAAAACGCTGTCAGCATGGACCACTTCACCATAGAAGATGGCGGGCGCATGAGAAAGTTACGAACCTTCGCCGCAGTCCTTGCTTTGACAGTCGCAGCTCTAGGACAATTGTAGAGCAGTGCCAGTTCTCCGAAGCTGCCTCCAACTGTGTATTGGTAGACTTTCTTGTCATCCACGAAGACGTCAAAGTCGCCCGTCTCGACCACGTAGAAATAGTCTCCCTTATCCCCTTCAGCGCCAGACAAGGCAAGCGACAAATTTAGTTAGTCCTTCTCCTCTTCCGGAAAATCTTCAAATGAATCTGCTAGACTCTAGAGCTATCATTCACCTTGTTGGATGACTAATTGATCGCCCTGTAGATTCTTTTCCTCCATTGCGTCAATTATCGAAATGATTTCCGCTTCCGCCAAATCCGCGAATAAGAAGTTTTTCGAAAGAGAGCGCCGAATTAAATCTCGAGACTGGTCTGATTTCGGATATACTCGCTTTGAAGGAGGTGCTGAATCTCCGTCAATGGCCACACTTTCTGCAAATACATTGTCTCTTTTTGCCGCTCGCTTAGAGCGCAGCGCGGCGCTAATCACTTCATCTGCAGAGAGTTAGTGGGATTGAAGGATACTTGGCTAAGTTGTCTGCAATAGGATAACTTGACGGGCACATTATTTACCGTGGTTGGCATTAGCAGACTCCTCAGGTTTGCTCCCTCCTCCGCGGCTCGTCGTTGTTCGGCCGTGTAGAGTGGAGGACTCGTCGCCAACCTGCCGACTGGCGTTGCAGCCCATTTGTCCGTCCAAAAGCCGCCTTTAGCGCGGAGATGAGAAGAAGCGGCGCTTCGTTCTGTTGTCAAGGATAGTAGCTAGACCTCTGCCGATGCCATTGCCGCTGAGATTGGAGCCAAACCGCGGAAGTAGATCACTTGCTATTGAACCTCATTCCTCTCTCCTATAACACACTGCCATAATTGATCAATGATGTACAGCCTTTATCCTATCGGGCTCATTCGTCTTGAAACTCTATTGACAATGAAAAAGTCCTTCGTTCCATCCATGCAACTTGTCTTCCTGCAGATGTGGGCGCTGAGTCACGGAGCTTCCCCTAGCTATCACTATCAGCAGCACCAGCCACGAGGTTGAATCACTTCCTGCCGCTACAGGTACGAACCTACAGCAGGGAAACTGCTTTGACCCTTATGGACAAGGAAAGAGGTTTCTATTCCCCATCATCTTGGGCACAATTCTATCTCAATACTGTCCCTCCAAGACATAACTAGAAACGACCAAATGCGTCGCTAACGGCCATTGCAGTTGGTGAAGAAAAGCCAATTATTGCACTGTTCTGTAAAGCTTGTTGCGGATTCATGTCCATGGGCGCCGTCATGCCTCATGACTCATGACTCGTGTCGCGCGGGGGCAATAGATTCTATCCATCATCACGTAGAATGCGGAGGTCTTCACAAAGTATTCAGGACTCGTCTTTCTATAGAGACCAACTTAGGTTCTGATGGAGAAAAACTCAAGAATTCAGCGTTAACTATTGGCTTGCATACATGCAGGGATTATCAGAGATCTTCACTATCGGCCATTTCCTTTTTGACTTTAGCGCGTGGGGAGTCCTAGATCGCATTCTTGATTGCTCTGTACACTTTAAGAGATTGAATTGGAAATCGCCAAGGTCTCGATATTCGATTTACGCTCAGGAGTCCTTTAGAAAACCTTGCCCCATCGACAGCCCATACGGGCAAGACACCTTGGTTGATTCCTCTCACTTTTCAATTTCCTGAGGCTCTGACAATTAGAGTCTACCTTTTTAGGGCGGGGCCTTTACTGTTATTGGATCCTATGGCGTCTTCAAAGGATGTCTTTCTCCCCGGAGAGTGCACAGAAGCACTCAAGCGTCGTCGTCGGGAGTTTCTAGCCTACATGCGTGGGACATATTACCACGCGCATCCCATCGCCGCGAACGTTTGCCCAATTGCAACTGGAACCGAGCAGCTGCTCAAAAATGTGCCCATCACCCAGGAATGTCCGCACACTGTTCAGAGCGAAACTCTTCAAGAACAAAGCCTTCTCCACCGGCACGGAGTTGATTGTTTGCAGTTGCCATGCCGCCACTTGTTTCACTAACACATATCCAAATGGTTTTGCCAGGCTTCCAAAAGTAACGTCTTTGAAAGATTACCAACATGCAGGCACGGACAGCCTCCGACCGGAGGAGTGGCCAGAACCATTCCAACGACAGCCATCCTTCTCGGGATAGGAGGTACCAGCCATTTGTTCTAGTGTTTGTCTCAGTGGCCATTCTCCTGAGCAGCTCTTGCAGTCTGGCACTGCATGTGTTCATGAAGTCGTCGAACGGCACACTGCTCTGAGAAAAAGCGAGATCCCCGCTTGCAACAGCTTCATTATGCTCTCTCGTTTACAAATGGACCTCGGCCCTTTTCGGGCCACATGGTTGTTGAACTAAGGGCAGGTTTGCTTCAAAAGCATCATCTCAGCGGTGAACATCGGAGATACACTATAAATTTCAATACAAAAGGACCCTCCTATTCCACTGTCCTATGGCGGAGCTAGTAACAAAATATCTGCTCAGAATCTATATCAAAGGCAGAGAAAACCAGTGAGAACAGCTTTTCTTTCCATCCCCGCACCCTTAGAGTCATAAGAGAGCTCCGGTTCCGGCCGGTAGGCTAACCCAGCAAGCAGAAGATGGTTAGGTATGAGTGTCGTCTTCGATGTCAGTAGGAGCCGCGGCGTCCAAAACACTTTCTTGTATCTCTCCTGCTTGAGGCTCCGCTGACTGCATAGGTGCAGGGAGCTCTTGAGGTAGGTCGTGCTCATCAAGAGCGGGGTGATGTTCTTCTATCGTATCCGCGGCAATTCCCTCTTCCTCACCATGAAAGTGTGTCTCTACTTCTTTACTCTCTTCCAGTCGTGGAACCGGATCTCCTTCCAAGGTTGCTGAGATGGATAAATCGTGGCCGACATCATTTGGGTCTGATGGCGCGATCTCTGGCTCTCCTTCAGCGCTGATCAGTCTCTCTGCATCGTCGACTACTTCCATTCTTTCCCCAGACCAGGGGTCTTGATCTTTGTCGGCACCCTCAGCCAAATCTTCTTCCGTCATTGCTTCCATTGCTGAGGAAGAACATAAGTCAGCAAAAGCCTATTAACCTTACCCTGCAACATTACAGCAGCTTGGATACGGAAGGTGGAGACGGAGATGGTCCAGGATAACGAGGATATGTAGCTATCCCATATCAACGATAACAAGTCCAAACCTTTTACGGCTTTCTTCTCTAAGGACTTACCTTCTCGAGCGATTGCATTTTGAAGGCTCTCATCCCTGTCCTCTCCAGGAATCAATCGCCGGACTGCAACTCCACCTTCACCTGCATCCCCACGTGGGTCCGACTGGAGGTGATTTTCGTCGGCGACGTGCTGGGAATCAGGCTGTGACCGTGACAGCCAATGATTGATCTCATCCACAGCAGCTTGCTCCTCCGGAGAGAGTGCGGACAATCTGTCCGACGCTATGTTCTCTCCCTCATCGCTTGGGGCTGGGAGGTTCTCTTGCAGGTCAGGTAGAAGAGAGTTCAAGTTTAGCGTAAGCAGGAGGTTACAATCTATTGAAATCTCCATCTCTATCGGCTAACTGTCTATCGCTATTTGGCGGACTTCTCATACGGTGTACCTCGCATACGAGGCTCTTTGCTACTAATCACAGCAGAGGCGTACCCTCACCGCTTGAGTATGACTCGTACCTGGGAGGTCTTTGCGGAACGGGAGATCTTCTTTCTCGGTCACTGCAGCAGTGGCCACTGGGAGCTGCGCTCCTTCGGTGGGACTCTGGTGCGGGTTATCTGCTACCTCCGAACCCTTGACATCCCCTTTACCTCCTTTGCCACCATCCTGTTCAGGAGAAGCTGATGACGGGACTTCTGGTAGAGGGATAATGAGAGGCTCTGCTTCCTCCTTCATCAGTGGAGCGGCTGCTATGGATTTCTTCTTTGTGCTTGCTAATGACGGAGTTGGCACCGAGTCCAACTCAGGGAGAGGTAGCACCAGGGCCTCAGGTTCTTCTGCCGGCATTGAAGTAGGTGCTGGTTTGTCTTCAGGAACAATCGAAGTAGAGCGTTGCATAAGCTCCATCCTTGCTTTTCGCCGTGCCGCCTATGAATGCGTATTTTAGTTTTCAGGGGACAGAAGAATTGGGGGAGAGGGAGAGAGAAAGAGAGAGAAGAGAGAGAG
>FLMG01000941.1:263053-279098 GCA_900088475.1 Hyphochytrium catenoides
AAAACAGCACGGACAGAGACACTGGAAGGATGATGATGAAGACCCTGGTATGACGGACGAAGGTCTCCATCCACAGCATCGCACGAAGAGAGAAGCTTGATTCTTCTCATCTGAGTCATCTTCTATCAGGATAGCAAGTGAACACGAGCATGTTCAGCGATAAGCAGAAAAGCGCGGGAGATCACCTTGTGACCCAATTTATTCATCTTTGTATCAACCAACCAGCGAAAATAGGTCTCTTCAAGCCAACTGAAGGAATATAAAGGGGGTTTCGAATTTCTTCAGATATCCCCTCGTAGTCTCGCTTTTTCTATAGCGTACTTTAATCTTGAAGCCAGAGAGGTGCCTTACCCTAAAACGATTAAAAGACGGTTAGAAGGACCATAGGTACAGATTCAGCACTTGTCACTTGAAATTTACAAAAGGGTCATCAAAGTCTGAGACTCAAGAGACTACGGCAGACTAGAGACTAGAGACTTGAACTGATGAATTTTTTATAGGATCCCTGTAACGGGGGGAAAAAGATAACTGATTTTGATATCTAGCTGCGATTCATGTCTTCTTGATTCGTTCATGGTGTGATTGGCCCAACTGACAGCTTTGTACATCGTACAGCTGACGTTGATCCTTGCCCTAACACAGCTCATCAAAAGGCTGTATTATTGTAGACAGTGTGTAAGCACAGACTCTTCGGAGTTGCCAGGAATGTCCAGTTCCTCGTGAGTCGTGGTAGATAATCTATAGAACTCATAGAGCGTTAGGAGAGGTAGAGCTGCTGCGAGGAAGACTCACAGAACAGCCACCACAAACAGAACACAAACAAGACCTAAAATTAGGGAACAAAAGAAGAAGCTTCTAATCCTTTCACCCACCCGTTTCTTCTATGCTCCACATACCCGTGATTACCCGTTATGTCAAGGTTTTATCCTATTTTTTCAGGACTTTCTCAGCTCTAAAAATGCCTGCCACCCTACTTAGCTGGGAGAGGTGATCAGATCTAACTGTCCCACCCGCCCTATCTGGCCAATGAAAGGGCAGGGTAGAGCAGGTCTGAGGACAGCATCAAAGTACGACAGAAGTGCACCGCAAGCTTATAGAAGCCAGCAGGGGAGAAAAGGAAGAGAATAATGGAAAGCCATCTCCTAAAAGCCTTGCATCGCTCCCTGATCATTATCCGGAGCCTGTACCAATGAAAGCCCAATCAATAGGGCTTATTGTACCTACCGTTGTCGAACATGTGCCGCCTAAATGTCTTCGCTTTCTCTCCTCACTCAAGTTGTTCCAGTTCTATCCTAGGGGCCTCAAAACTAATAGCCCTTTAGTCAAAAGCTCTCGGGCTTCCTAAGCGATTAAGCCTCATACCAAATCGAAGACCAAGAAAGGCCAAAGGGGCTGTAGAGGTTAAATAGGAGAATGTACCAAAGCATCATCAGTGACTGATGTGATTCCATTTCTGAGAGGGAGGTCAGAGGACGGACCAGGGACGGACTCTTCTCTCTCATCTCTCCAGTGTTTAGGCGACATTATTCCTCCTGTTTAGGCTCTGTATCTCTCCGTCGCCTCTCTCTTCTCAGAGTACGGTCATTTGCCCACTCTGTTTGGCTCGTTTGGCAACCCGTACAAAGTAGCCTTATGTGGAACCCCTCACACTCCTCCTTTGAGCCATCAAATGCACCAGTGCAGCTAGTGCACCACACTCTCTACAGCCTCATTTTCGAATTGCGGGCTCAAGCGGCAGATTGGAGCGAATTAAGTCTGCAGATTTGGAGCTCCAATAATCTTCGTGTCTGCCAAATACATTTCATAAGGAAGGACCAGACAAATTGCCGGTGTCGCTCTTCATCACCTGCCATAATGATGGTCAAACCTTTACGCCCGACAAAGTCCTTCAAGAAACGGCTGAGCAGTGAAGACTGCCGTAAGCGACGCGGGGAAGCTGCAGTCCAAATTCGCAAGTCTAAGAAGAGTGACTTTCTATCGAAGAGGCGTTACAGCGACTCCACCGTCCTTCAGAATATCACTTCGGCGGAACAGTTCGAGAGTGAAAAGGTGGTTAATGTACTTTCCAATGCATTTATCTCCATTAGGTCCACCATTCCTCACGAAAGGCTTTCTGCGGCACAAGCTATCCGCTGGGCAATAGCAGTCAAAAACATCCCCGTTGAAGAAGCTTTAACTTTAGAAGCAGGAGCTGACCTCCTTCGAAATCTGGTTAATCTGGCCAAGTACGACCAGAGGCCTGAGGTACAGCAAGAAGTTCTTTGGGTTTTTGGCCAGGTGGCTGCAGGCAAAATGACCAAGAGACTTGCCGACGCTGGAGCTCTGCAGACCATTATGGACCTTCTACAGAAGTCCTCCTTCGAGGTTGTACTTGAAGAATGCATAGGGTGTGTTGCAAACATAGCGGGCGATAGTACAGAGCTGAGGGATTATATGGTTCAGCTAGGTGCCCTTCAGTGCATTCTTCACCGGCTACCGAAGCTTTCCTCTAAGAGGTCGATCCAGCATGCTACGTGGGCGCTGTCAAATCTCATCGGATCCTCCTTTACTACACCGGAGGTTCTTGCAGAGGCAGCTCGGATCATTGTGCGGATTATCAGTCAACACTTGGATGAAAAAGTGCTCTCTGAATCTTCGTGGGCTTTGGCTCACATCACTGACAAGGGCGAAGCCATTTGCTTCCAGATTATTCTCGAGAGCAACTGCATGCCGATTCTGTTGAGATTTCTGGCACATAAGAACTACCACATCGTCCTGCCCGCATTGCATACCCTCTCTAACCTCATGTGCTACTGCGATGAGGTTGGGCGGCGACACTTACTCTCGTTAGGGGTCCTCAGAGCTCTGAGAAACCTACTAGAAGAGCTGTCAGGCTTTATCAAGAATCAGAAGGTATGGAATGTAACGACTTCGGAGCTGTACCGCCTTAGCCAAAGAATGAGAGTCGAAATCTGCAAGATCATTGCGTTGGTAGCAAGCTCTTGCCAGCATATATTCCTGGATGACATCGTGAAGTGTGACGGCCTTATTTTAGCCTTAACAGCGGAGATACTGAACGGAGAGTGGCAAGTGAAGAAGGCCGCCATGACATCGTTGGCGAGCATTCTTTTGCCTGCGAACAACTACCAGCTGCACCAAGCTACCTCTGCAACCCTCATCAAGGCAGTATGTAGCATGCTGGATGTCTCTGAGGTAGAAATGATCTTAGCTTCTGTCCAGTGTCTAGATGTCATTCTAGCCGCTGGCGAGGGCGAAGGCTGCCTCAAGGAATACCCAAGCATGGTAGAGGAGGCAGGAGGCCTTGACAAACTGGAGAGCCTTCAAGAGCATGAAAGCGTGGATGTATACAACGCTGCTGTCTACTTACTGGAGAAGCACTTCAACGCGGAAGATGCAGATATGGAGTTGGAGGACGAGGATGTTGCTCCAGTTACCTGTACCACCACAAATATGTTTGACTTCGGTCTGCCAGTGCAGCATCGGGTTGCATCTCCCGCATGGTAAAAGGCGAGAGGGCTAGCTTCTGTGCTATTTTCTGTTTCATTATATCTACACGTTAACTATGTTATGCTGTATCATTACCTCTATAATATATATCTATCCCTTGCCTCTTATAAAGACTTCACTGGTGTCACAAATAGCAGCACTAGATTTGTAAGCTAATGCAGTACCAATTCTCCGCCCTGGAGCCCGTGACTCGTGTTGCCAGCGTCCATAGGGCCCGCGATTGTAGCAGGCGGCCTGTAGCTCGTGATCGGTTGCTTTATTCCTACCTAACTAACAATTCTCACTAAGACATCATTGTCGGTTACCTTAGCTCGCTAACCTCATTTGGGAATTCTAGGGCAAAGGAGAAAGTGGCTGTGGGTTGTAGGGTTCTTTCTTCGCACACACTACAGAGTTTCCAAGTTTCTCACGAGCGGAACCCTTCAGGTTCATGATGCGTCCACTCCTTGCCAACCCTGTCCGATCTACATCTCGGTGAGGCTTTCTCGGAATTAACGAGTACCATGACTTGGAGATAGTTGTGAGATACTCTTTTACTACATTCGTAGCTTGAGATAGCTAGTGGTGCCTTTTTGTAAGTTTGATGTCACTGAATGCCAAGGACGGCATACTTTAGAGGGCACCCCAACCTCTTGAAGACTCAAAGAACAGCCCTTGGAGGAGTGTCTCATCAGCCCCCACAGTGTTCTCTACAGTGATCCAATAATAGGATGCGGGCCAAATCGGCCCAGGTTACTGGATTTGACTCGTAGACAGTCTTTTGGTAAGTGGCATGGGTCATCCCCAAGGCATAGACAGACGAAAAGAATCGATGGGCAGCATCCAGAAACCAATGTCAAGCTCCTCACTTACTGGCACGGGGTCAGTCGCCAAGGCATAGAAAGACAAAAAGAATCGAATGGCAGCTTCTGACCAATGCCAATTTCCTCACCAGCCAATCTATCAGCACCTCAATCTTAAAGGCTTATTTAACCTGTGTCTCGGCCCATTTAGAGACAACCTGGACTGTATTCCATCTAGGAATGCCCCAACTCACAGACAGGCACAAAAGTAAGCAGCCAGGAATGTGTAGCAATGATGTTTCGATAGGCAACTTCTCTCGTGGTGCGCGCTCTTCTAGCCTCCCCGTCGTCATCGGATGCTACCCTTCCAGATCATCACAAACGCAGTTTATTCGAAGTGCAAAGATGATGAATGAACCGCGTGAAGACTATGACTCTTACTCCCTATAGTTCTAAACGCGGATCATGGACATCTTTGTCTTGCAGGTAGAGCATCAGGGGCTGTCTGCATTATAGTGGGCCTGTGCGGCTTGATCAGTTTGGACCCGTCAGTTTGGCAAATACGTCTGCTAACGGTCACTAAAACTGACTGGGTAGTGGGTAGTGTGCGGCTTGATCAAAAACTGATCAAGTCAGTAGTCATAGCGGCTAACGTACGATAAAACTGAAGTCAAACTGAAAATTGAAAATCGAGAGCTCTCGTTTTTCAGTTTTGCAGACGGTTTGCCGACAGTTTTTCCTATGGCAAAAACCAAGCCTACCCAGCTGCAAGATAAACCTGGCCACCCATCCTGAGGCTGTTGTAGTTGTATGGAATCGTTCGTGTGTATCCCATCCCTTTTGAACGGAAGTTCTGCCTAAAACTGACTGTCGAACTGACGGGTCACATTCAGATTCATGGTGGAGGCGTCAGAATGAGCCAAACTGACGCCCAAAACACGCTGTTAGCGGCACTTTTGATCAGTTTGTAGGCAGAAAGTGAAGGGCCCAAAACTGATCAAGCCGCACAGGCCCAGTACCTTCTGCAGCCAAAACCCACCACCCTCGAACTGCAGAAGACAGGCAGGCGAAGATGGCACAACAGACTGTGCAGCAAGGCTCCAAAGCCGTAGTTCTCTCCCTCCACATTGTTTATGGATGTGCGGAAGCACGCGGGCGGCGATTCCTTAGGTGATTTATCAACAGCTAAGATGGACGAGACGGGGAAAGGAAGGGCTAGAGGCATAGTATTAGGTACAAAGTAGCGCTACTTGTACTGCATAGTGGGTTGTGCATCAAGCTGAGTCCTACCCCAGGACAGCCTCGTGATTGGCTAATTTCTGGCGAAAAGTTCAACCTGAACACCCATAGAACGAATCCCAGGGTCCCACACGCCCTGATGAGGCTCGTTCGGCTGTTGTACTACTTGTACTTTTATTTAGTTACTGGTTGGAGAAACTAAAAAGCGGAGAAACTACATACTAGACGTTATGCATAGCCTACGACTACTGTCGTCTCTTCCACCTCCACATTCCACCACACCACCACTACTACTAGAGAAGACCTCCGGCAACAGCTCCAGGAAGCTGACCCAAGATCGCATCCTCTATATTCGGCTGTTGTACAGTAAAATGCCGGTAGGCGCAAGGTGTTTGTTGCATACGGTTGAGAGTTGAGATGACCCACCCATCCGAGAAATCTTTCATTATTTCCAGAAGCTTCCGAAGAAGGTTCGACTCCACAATATGCCTATGTGAAAATAAGCAATTACTCATGTGAAAGATTTCAGCTGGATCTTGACATGGTGAGAGGTTGCTGTTCTGAAAAGAAGAAACTTCTGCTTCCGTCCTCTCCTTCGCCTCTCTCTGCCACTTCATCTGGCTCCACACTGCATTTGCTCCTATAACGCGGATGAAGCCCCATGTTCAATAGAGACAGAGTAAGCGAATAGCAGTGAGTTTGAGAATGTCATGGCATATGTGATCTAATAGGTATACATAAGCCGCTGTTTAATGAGAAAATGGAGAGACAGAGCAAATAGAAGTGTGAGTGACCATAGATAGAAGACACAAGAGGTAGAGAGAGAGAAAGTGCGGGATGAATTTTAAGGTGGGGTAACAGAGAGAGGGCACCTACTTTCCTAAGGCACCGCATCTCGGATAGTAAGGTCACTGTCTATCGCTGTTACCTCTCTCACTCTGTCTCAGACCCTTCATCTCCTTTGTCGCCCTGTTCTTATTGGTTACATTCTCAGCCTCACTGCCCATGTTGGAGCAGTCCAAAGCAGCTGCAGATAGACAAGCCAACAGACAGGAGGAGAGGGAAAGAGAGAGAACGAAGAGAACCATAGCCAGGGCACACTTTCCTCTATCTCTGTTTAAGATCGCTCTAAGTCTTTATATCTCTTTTCTTTACTCTGTCTGCCACGGTCCTCATTTCATCAAAACAGTGGGGGAAACAGTCTCAGGGAGAGAGCGGATCGTATTGTCTTCTCACTCAGCAATAAGTCACGCAGTCCGCACGCTGATCCGTCTTTGAGTTGACCCAGATCTATCCACTCCTTTTTGGAAGATAAGAAGTAGCCCACAAGTTGCTATCGGCGACGGGACTAAACAGTAGACAGCAGCAGCACCAAGAGATCGCTCGCAGGCTATACACAGGTCTACTAGGCTGCTAGAAAACATGAATCCTGGAGAAGCAACTCTTGCGCGAAGGATGTCTAGAGATGGGGAGAGTCCACGGTTCGACGACCAGGTGGCATCCCCTCCGTTTAAGCCACGGTCACCTGGGCTCAAGCCACTAGGAGTCACTATCCCAAAGTTTTCATGTACGTCATGCTTGTGTCTCTATCCTTTTTCCAACTGTCTGTCATGATCGTCCTTCTCGGTTGATTGTCTTGCCCAGAAGCCACCAACTCTTGTTCAGGAAATGACATTACCTTCTCGTGTGTAGTGGCGGACTTTAGGAACGAGTTCTTCTCGCCCAAGTCACAGACTCCGTCAGCATCACCAGCTCATGACGACGAGAAGAGTAGCAAGAAGTGGTACGACCACCAGCACTGCCTTCTAAGTGCTAATTAGCCAAGAGATCTGAAGCCAGGGAAGGCAATGGTGAAGCACCACGAAGCATCGGGCTGCAAAGCAACAAGCGTTGGGCTGCTTTGAACCCCTGAATGTACATAGCACAGCGATGTAGCATAGAAAAGCATTAGAACCGAGCGGCGACAGCATAAGAAGATGAGCAGACGAGTTGTTGGAAAGCAGTGTCACCGGCTTCTGGTAGATAGGGACATCCCTAGATTGTAACATAAGATGAAGGCAGCGTGCAGCGGCATATGCCAGTAATCTTGCGAATCTTTGTGCACCCGTGTCGCTTCATATGCGAGCTCCTGCTCAAGCGTCAGCTCGGGAAACTGCTCTCGCTCTCCGAGGTGGAGCATGTCCTCTCTGAGTGGGAGAGCCGGTTGGGTTACTATGAGCCTATCTCTACACATATATATAGCGATCTCTGTATCTAACCCTCGATAAGCTTAACCCTCCAGAACAATTGAAGTTCATACCTCTCATCTCCACATTGACTTGGGCTTTAAGCGTCCATTTATCATTGCACGACTGCGCTCGTTTTGTACCGGCGTAGGACTCCGCAGTTTCATGACACCTCCTGTTACAGTCTTAAGGCCACAGTTTGTTAAAAAAATATTGCCTTGCTGATGGTTCCTTCTCCCTGAAAGCCGGTGTACCACTTTATTGACCTATCCTAGGAAGTATCAGAGGCAATCTAGGATCTGTGCGGCCTCGTTCACAACTCGTTGCATCCCACTTAAGGCGACAAACAACAAAGGCAAACCTTTTGTCCAGGTCCGTTAGCAGAGAATCCAATCAATCGGGCACTCACCCAGACATTGGAGTACACGGACTAAACAAATGCCAGCGAGCGGGAGGTTTCAAGGGCGGCTAGAAGTATAGAAGGCATCTTCAAGATTTTGCGGTGCTCGCTCCTCTCATCCCTCCCGCGGATTTTGCGAAACATAGATAGCCATGAGCCATGAGTATTCATAGGACGTTCTCCGCATGTTCACTGCATAGGCGACATTACTTTTAATGATGGATGAGGGAGAAGTCAACGGGAGACAATCACCAAGAGCGATTGGTAGAAAAAGAAGGTGATTGTCACTCTTATAGTAGCTCCAAGTGCTTTCTCCTGACTTTCCTGACAAAGGACACTCTTCTCCCTTTGATTACCCATTGCCCTGGCTGACCGTAAGGAGAATTCTCATGGGGGAGGTGGAAGGAAATGGAAAATAGTCTGTTCACTAATAGTAACAGCAACCAGACTATTGGCAAAGCTTGAGACTGTAAACTGGCTATTATAAATCAAGTAGCGAGGAACAGGATTGACCTTCACTTTCCTTCGATGGCACTCAATGGCCGAAACAATGGGTGGAGCGTGCAAAGCAATCACACAGCTAATCACACTTTCACCGTCCATTATCTGTTGGTTGACCCTCCTCTCTCTGCATTGTCGACTGTGGATCTCCCAGCGTTGACCTACACTCTCTTGGAAGGAGTGCGAACAACAATGAAAGTGGAGGGCAGGTGAAGGAACACTAGTGAAGGAGACATACACAACCCAGAGCTGCACAGAGGAGGTAAACACGGCAACGACGAAGAATGATGCTGAAAGGTCACGATGGTCCAAGGTGATAATCTAAGGCTTACAGGACAATGGCGAGAGTGAAGAACAGGAGATGGAGCTGCTCCTTTTGATGCAACTTCGAAATCCTTCCATTCAACTTTTTCGTCTCAACCTTTGCTCTCCAGTATTCCATACCTACCCCACACTGTTCATCGACTCTCTCTCGCTCTGTCTGTGAGTGTTAATAGCTCTGTCTTACCCCTGTCTCCAGCTCTTTAAATGGATAAATGGATGCTAAGGAGATAGCTCGTCAAGTTCGTGCCATCAACTTTATTGCTATATATATAATCCTCTGTCTCACGGCTTCTGCGCTCTGTCTCGACTGCGCGGCCCTTTTCTGTTTCCAAACCCTAAAGGCAGCATCTTCAACAAAACCCTGAATTGCGGTGAACGGACACTGTCAGAAGCCTAAGAAAATTATATTGGGACGGAATTACTTTAGATTGAAGAAACTTTAGGATTCAAAAGCAGAGCAAGATAGAGCGGGGTTGGTGGGAGACAGAGTGCGGAAACTAGTTTCCTTTGTCCGTCTTAGCTATTGAAGAGATGGAAAGAATTAAAGTGAGATAGGCATCCAAAGGCCGTGACATAAAACAGGGAAAGGTCATCCTTCAATATAAGTACTGACCAGAAGTGTTCACCTATTATTATAGTCCTACCAAGGGACATTACCTCCATTCCTAAGCGCTAGGATGAGGTTGTGTAACGTATTATTATGATCATATCTTATCCTCTCATGCAACATCTCTTGAACTACCGTTTGATAAAACGGCTAAGGAAATTAGCGCTTGAGCCCGAGCCTAAGGGTAATGTGAACAGCTTTGTATCCGAGATTAAGCGGTTCCAATGTAACAACTAAGCTAAAATAGCGGTAGAGACCCAAGATAACGAGTCTCCGTTTCTTGTAAGATGTAGAAAGTGACTGACAGAGAATAACACAAGATTCTTCTGCCTAAAGTAAAGAATGTTCTGGTCTTGATAAACCGCGGCATCACGCTGCCGCACCATTGCCCGCCCTCAACCCAAGCTAGGCTCGTGCCATTGCCAATGACCAGTGTGATGTTCCATGGCTTGCCTCATTATGTCATTGCCTTCTCATCATCCATAAGAGGCGAAGTATAATATCTTATCTTAGAGGCCTACTGACAGACCTCTGCTCTCTAAACAGTGATATTGAGGCGATTCAATACTTCGAAGAAGTAAAACTCCTCCCGACTATCCAACACTCAAGCAATCCTACACCAGAACTTGATCCGAATAGGTAGTTTGGATGAGAGTCTCCAAGTGGCTCAGTGGCGGAGAGTTGAGCTCATGCGGAAGCTCACAAGAACGCAAGAGTTTGGCTGCTTGTAAGGAAGCTGCAGCTGGAAAAGTGGACTCAAATGCAGCTAGTTATCAAAATCCAGAAGTGGGGTTTGTTCTTGACCGGCTGCCTTTGAGCTCTGTGCCTTCTGATGCTACAAAAGCTTTGGAAGACCACGGGCTTTCTTGCCATAAGTCCGTTTCGAGCTATTCAGCGACTGATATCGAGCTACCTAAGAATGGCTTGGAGCTGGCTGGACCAAAAGACAAAGGTGACGGTCTTCTCTATATCTCCAGCCCCGCTTCTACTGCGGATTGCTCTGAGGTAGATGAAGAGAAGACTGATGACGCTACGCTTTACATTGAAGAACCTGAGCCGGGAGAAGATGACGACGATGCAGCCAAGTCGCTGGAAGTTACCGCCTCACACGGAGGAAAGTCCGCGCCCAAGTCCTTTCTCAAGAACATCATTGCTGGGTGGAGAAAGAGAAAGATGCAGACTTTGGAGATGAAGATTGCTGAAAGAGACCACTACATTCTTGCTGAGCTTTACAACAGCAAGGCACTCATGAGAGACAGAACGCGCATATCTTTCCCCAGAAAGCTTATTTCTGACCTGGACACCATCAGAGAAAACCACGAACTGTCACTCCGTTCTCCGGTGCACATGATGTCCTCTAAACTTCTTCGTCGCTCTCCCAAGGACGAGACGATGCGGCGCTGTATCTTGGGTTATCAAGCCTGGATATGTAGAGGTCAATTGGCGACGAGGCGCGGGGCAGACCCTTATGCTCCTGTGCACTATCATCGGCCCAGGAGGTTCTACTAAGAGGGACGAGAAGAAATCAAGATTGAAGACGCCAGCACACCACAAACTCCGGTCACTTGCGAGAGAGACAAGCCGTACGTTCGATCTAGGAGAAAAATCTTACCAGGAATATGGCGATCAGCGTTCTTCGTGCTCAGACCTTCTCGGCAATAGCTGATTGCAACCACTACGCTGAGTATCTTGGTATTGCCCGGCACGACGTGAGCTACGCGGCCGGGCGAATGGCAGGCGACTCTTTCGGAACGTCGTTAGTAGGAAAGATTTCTATGGTGGTCCCTCTTCGCTCGGCAATTATGCTGCCGTGGTTGGTTCGCTTTTGGCTGGAAGAGGCTTTGCTACGCTTTGCCATAGAGCTTGCCGTTGCTGTCAACGGTGGGTCAAAGCGCGTTCCGTTTAATTGTTCTGTATGTCTACCTTTGTTTGCCCTTGTTGTGATACCTTCAGCAGACCTGCCCTGATGCTCAGTGTGCTAGGCCTCCGCTGTAAAGAGGGAGTTCGTAAATGTTCTGCAGTTGATTGTACGCGGCACACTGTCAACTGCGAGGTGCTCTATGTAAACTTTTGCTCAAAGTTCCGTGAACAGCATTATACACACACATAAATGGCGGTTTACTTTTTCTCGTTGGTTGTCTAGAGTTGGCCACGATGTTCGTTCTGTTCCCACTTAAACATGTCCCCTATGTCTGCGGTGTGGTGAGCTTCATCAGATATGCGCAGCCCGTAAAAAATCTATGACTGATGAACTCAACCAGGGCGTCAAAAGTCTGACACCCCTCCTCCCATCGCTTCTCCACATGCCTCGTGTACCTTCCGCTGCTCTTTTTGCAGTGATCCTGTGAATTGCCATCTCCAAAGGCGAGCAGAGACAAGGAAGATGTGAGCTGTCCTCTCGTACTCCCTGCAGGAAGGAGTGAAGCTGTCCTCCTCTCCTTCCTTCCTCTTGCTTCTCATCATCGTTAGATCTTCTTCCAGCCTCCTCGTCACAACTTCAAGTGCCATCACTCATCTCTCATCTCTTGACATCACCGGGAACAGGTAACGGACAGAGTCTTGTGCAGTAGTCCTGGGGGAGGTTTGGGCTGATGGCAAACAAAGGAAGGATATTAGGATGGACTTACAGCCCGCTCTCTGGGCTCTCTGCTGTGCTGGAGAGCTCTGTCTTGACAGCATTGTCATCAGCCAGACAGAGGAGAGATGTTCACCTTTCAAGAGCCCGTGACTGGAAGCAGCAACGCGTCTTCTCTCCTTATCGATGGTCCATTTCACTCTTTCTCTCTCTCTCCTTCTCTCTCTCTGTCGTCTCCTCTCTCTCTCTCCCTCTCCCGTCCTTTCTCAATCTCTCCGATTCACTCTCTCTCTCTCTCTCTCTCTCTCTCTCTCTCTCTCTCTCTCTCTCTCTCTCTCTCAAACTTTCTTCCTCGGGGACTTTTTCTCCGGTTCATGCTGCCTCTCTCCTTTCTTCACTAGTGGTCGTAGCCTAAAATGAGCCGCTTCAAGACCGTGCAAGCCGCTGTTGTGCATGAGATAGAGAAGATAAAGAGCTCTCGCTTAATAGCAGCCGTCTCTCCAGTTTCTTCTAGAGAGTGCGCATTAGACTTCATCGCGTCTCGCGAAGAGATCCTACCGACAGCAACCCATCACTGCTACGCCTATACCATCCTCCCTTCAAGCAAGCCACCTCTGTCTTCCTCCTTAGATTCTGCTCCTACCTCGCCCACTTCGGCTTCCCCTCCTCTTCCGGTGGAGCACTTCAGTGATGCGGGAGAACCACACGGGACCGCTGGGCGGCCGATCATGAGCCAGATCCAGGGCTTTGGATTGTCGAACGTCTGTCTAGTAGTCAGCAGAATCTACGGAGGGACAAAGCTGGGAATAGGTAAGAGAACGATCAATACAGAGATGTAAGAAAGTCAAATGGCGCTTGAGAAATAGAGAGAGATAGTGTACTCTCTTGCTCTCCTGGTCAATGTCAGTTTTCTCCTGGCATGGCAGAAAGATTAGGACCAGATAGAGAAAGTGACTGAACAAGAAGTCGGACGGCATGGCCCTCTATCATTGAGTGGGAGAGGAGATACTGCCAGTATAAGGATAATGTTGAGATCTTTCTTCTCCTTATCCTTTCTTACAGGTGGACTGGTGAGAGCTTACGGCCAAGCTGCTCGGGAGGTACTTGAGGCTGCCCCCATCATTGAGGTCGCACCGTCTTTAAAGCTGAGAGTCAGATGTGAGATAAACCAGCTGGGGATCATTCGAGGCAAGCATACCTCTCGAACCTCGTTCTCGTCCTATGTCTCAATCCTTATCTTTAACATGACCAGTTCCTCTGAGCTCTCTCTCACAACCACTTTTAGACTAGGTGACCCTCTCTCCTTCTAGCTACTAAGGTTAGCCGCTGCTTTCCGGCGCTCTGACATTTACTTAGGACTCTGCAAGAACAAGGGCGGAGAGATACTCTCGAGCGATTTTTCTTCAGGTGTAGATGTTGTCTCTCTTCTCTCTCTTCCCTTGGACGATGTCCAGAGCTTCAAGGTTGAAGTCAACGACCGCACTCGAGGCACAGCAGAGGTGCAAATGGTAGGTCTTCATCCTCCAGATTTCTATTTAATAAGCCATGGGCTTAGGATCTCATCATTCGCTGTCTCTTAGGCCTGATGGATAGAGACGACCAAGAAGTGTCTGCCGCTTGGGTTTCTGAATGAACTCCCGCTGTATTCACCATGAAAGTTGCATATGCAGCTGCCCTCTCTCAGCTGTTCTAGGCTGAGCTCCATCGAGAGATCGAGAGGCGGTGATCGGAGACAGTAGAAATAGCGCAGATCCTTGCCCTTTCAGCTGGCCCCTCACTTTCTTGCTACGGGTTGTCAGAAAGGGCGAAGACCATCCCTACATTGGGGCCACTCCCGTCCATATGTGCGAAAGCTGCCAGAGAAGAGGAGAGATGTGACCCTGCTTGTTGCAGCCTGCTACGATGAGTCCTGATACAAGCCACAGCTCCTCTATCAACCTTCATCCAGACGCCTTACGGCAGGTGGCATGCAGTCTAATGAAGGAGCCGAAAGTCCCGCTCTATTGATCAACTCAATCAGAAGCCGAGGTGAAAGCAGGGAACTCCGACGCAAGAGAGAAGATCCAAATTTTTATCTTGGGGTCTCTATAACCAGGAGGTATCTCCCCTTCTTCCACTTCTCTCCTAATAAAACCTTCTCTCGCCATGCCTTGAAGGAACAGGGAGTCTGAAACTTTACTCCTGGTCTGATGCGCCAAGATGACCTGAGAACTGGGTAGAGAGAGCGCCTTGATGGTATGGACCAAGGGAAGAATAAGCTCTGGGACCCAGACGACGTCTGAGCCTACAATCAGCTCAAACTTCCGCTCACTTCTTTTCCGCTGCGGCGTATCGTTGCTTTCTCTTTCCTCCGTGGCCGCTGGTGGGCTTGGGCGCTTGGTGATACTCTCGTTATTTTCAGAGGTGAGAGAGGCGGGGAGCGGCAAGGCTCCCATATTCTGCCAGTCTAGGACTTCAAAGGAGATCGTCGTTGGTCTGTCGCTACTTCCGTGATTGTTTCCGTCTATCTCTCTCTTCTCGATACAGGGGAGAGCCTCTTTGTTCCTTTGGTAGTTCTCCCGGGCGCAGTCCAGTGCATAGTCCAGATCAGTGACAAGAAGCTCTCTGAGACAACCTAGAGCACAAAGGGAGAGAGAGACAAGCCCAACGCCACACCCCAGCTCGACAGCACTTCTTCCTTTCAGATTCTTTTTATAGGAAAGCTCTAAGAATTTAGAGAGAACCACGGCTCCGTCCCAGACAGTCAAGCCCGTGCCCTGCCCGGTGTTTGGCCTCTCATGGACATAGAGCGGCAGCCTGTTGACGGTAAATTCTCCCTCGGAGAAACGGAAAGGGAAAGATTTATATGGGAGGGAGAGCAGAGGTGGAGCACAAGAAGAAGAAGAAGAGGCACTGTGGCTCTCTTCTTCCTGAAGAGGCCGCGGAGCAAGAGGCTCACATAGGAGGAGCCTGACATAAGAGCGCTTCTGGCGTTGCTTTAAGAGTTGCTGCAGATCCTGAAGGCACTGGGGACAGTCAACGACAAAGGAAGAAAGAGCCGTGAGAGGTGGACGAAGAGAAAGAAACTCCCTTGCTCCATACTAGACACAGAAAAGAGTGACAGTAAAAGGCGAGAAACATCGACTGGTGTAGGAAGAGAGATTATGCCACCGCAGAACGAGAGGCCACTCGGTCGCTAGAGATCTGATTGAAGAAGAGAGCCACAGGAAGGAGATACCTCATAGCTCTGGCTGTCATGATCCCATATCTTAAACTCGCAATCCTTATGAATCTGTCTCTCGGACTGACTTGAGATGAAGGCCGTTAACTCCTCCAAGCTCTTCACACTCTGAGAGTCAGCCAGGCGAACCTTCTGCACAGAGGAATCGGCTGCGTTGGTGCTCGAAAGAACGATAAGAAGAGACCTTCCCTTCTCTGCGCTCTCTCCTTCCGCAGGTGCTGCCATTAGTGACTCTGGCCACCGTCAACGAGACTGCGGAAAATGAAGAGGCAGTGCTCGTAGCTCTTGGAAGAGCGAGGACTTGGAGGAGCTCAGCGAAGAGAACAAGAGAGAAACAAGACAGAGCAACAGCCGGCGGAGAGACAGACAGACAGAGCAACCCCAGTGCCAGAGGAGAAGCAGTGACGGGCACAACTGACAGCACTCCGTGGCTGAAGTGAAGATCCGGAAGAGATTGTGCCGTGTGCAGGAGAGAGAGACTTTTTGGGGATTCTGATGCTTACCGAGGAGGAGTACTATCAGGTTGAAAGTGAGTTGTTTAGGCTAGCGGTTAGTACACGGTTACCTCCTGGGCGGAATACTATTAGGAGGAAGCTTTTAACAATCTTTCTTTGGTATGAACAACTTGATGTTGTCACCTCTCTTCTCTCTCTCTCTCTCTCTCT
>FLMG01000941.1:279130-333910 GCA_900088475.1 Hyphochytrium catenoides
CTCTCTCTCTCTCTCTGTGGGTATCTCTCTCCTCTCTATCATCATGATCACTATTCATCATCAGCCAGAACTCCATCACGTCATTTGTCAGCTCTCTACTACGGAAGTCGAAGCTCTATTTTAACATCCAGAGTTATTGCCTTCATCCATCCCCCTCTAGCCCTTCAGTGTCTGTCTCTCTCTCTCTCTCTCTCTCTCTTTTACTCTCTCCCTCTCTCTGCTCTTGATGTTCCCCACTTTTGACTAGCTCCTTTCCGCCTCTTCTCGCGCCTTCCTGGCTCTTCTGACGCTCTCCGTCGATCATCCACTGCCCTGCCATGGGCCTTCTCTCTCTCCTGTCTCGCCCACAGACAGGGACCTGGAGGCTTCTAAGGCATAAGCCGCTTAGAGCTCTTGCAGGAAGAGACTGCGGTCTCACATCGCCGCATTCCTGTCTCCTTCCCACTCTGTCCGCCTCCCAACCCTCTTCTGTGCTCACTCCGCTCTCAAGGACCTTTCACTCAAAGAAAGAGAGCTCGGGAGAGAGAGAAAAGAGAGACAGAGCGAGAGCTAACGGGAGAGTGCAGCTTTCTCTTCCTCTTCTCTTTCATCAGCACAAGCGCTCGCATATTGGTCACCACCATCACCACGACCATGGTCACCCAGTGATTGACCCGTCAGGCGGCAAGAAGCCTTCGGATAGGAAAGAGGATGGTCAGTCAATTCATCTTCTTGCCAGACTGTCTTTCTCTCTCACAAGCTCTCCTCTCTGGTCCTCTTTCCGCTACCCTCCTCATCCCATCTCCTCTCGCCCCCACATCAACCTCTCTCTCTGTCTCTCGTGCTGCCTTCTCTCCTTTTCCGCTCCCTCTGTATCTTCGCTCTCGGTCCACCCTTTCTCTCTCGCTCACACACACAAAACCTCTTTTTTTCTCTCTCTTTCACTGTCCTCCCTCTCTTTCCCTCTCTCTTTGTGTTTGGTGTGTAGATGTCTGTCTCTCTGTCGCCCAAACACACGCAAAGCCTCTCTCTCTTCAAGTCTCTCTCTCCCTTTCTCTCTACCTTTATAGCCCTCTATCATAACTGTCTCCGTCTCCCTATTGACATATCCTCCTTCACCTTAGAAAGGGAGAGCATCAGGGTGACGAATCTGGGTCTAGCCTCCAACGTGGTGCTTGCAGTGGGGAAGGTAAGCCCGTAGAAGGAAGAGAGGGCCAAGATTGGCCGGGGAGAGAGAGAGTCAATTTACTCTGCCGCTTGGAGAGAAGAGAAGGGAGGGTGTGGGCAGTAGATGTATGTTAGGCTCACAAAACGTAAATGCTGACGTTTAACTCCTCTCTTTCCATGCCGTATGCTCCTCTCTCTTGCTCTCTCCGTCTTGCATTCTCTCTGTTCGTTTTTTTTTTCTCTCTCTCTCTCTCTCTCTCTTTACCTGTCATGTTAATTCTCTCTCTATTCCTCTCGTTCTCTATTATATTCTCTCACTGTGCATCTCTCTTTCTATATGGGCTCACATCTTGGCGCTCTTTCTCATCGCTTTTTCCCGCTTCTCACCGCCCGGCCCTTCTTCTCTTTTTCTCTCACTCCTTTGCTTTCTCAATCGCTGTCTCTCTTTCTCTTGGCCTCCTTTTCCATTATCACCCTGTAACTTCATGTATCGTCTTCGATCTCTTCTGCAATACTCTCTGTTGCCTGGGGTTTGCAGGGAGTGGCTGGCGTCATGACTAACTCTACCGGATTATTGGCCGACGCTGTTCACTCCGTCTCGGACATGCTTTCGGACTTTGTCACTCTTTGGACGGTAAAAATGGCGAGAGCTCCTCCTGACGAGAACCATCCTTATGGTAAGCGGGAGAAACGGGAGAGAGAGGAGGACAGAGGAGAAAGGAAAGGGTGAACAGACAGACAGAAAGAGGGAGATGGCAAGGAGTAAGGAGAGCTAGAGAGTGAGGGAAAGGGAAGACAACGGGCTGGAGACTGGGTCTTCTCATGTCCGTGTCCTCTATCATGTCCCCTCTCTCTCTTGCTCTCTCTACCTGCCTGTTTCCGCTTCTCCTTTATGTCCTCAGGGCATGGTAAGTTTGAAGCCCTTGGGACCCTCATGGTAGGGGCGCTACTCTTCTCAGCGGGAGGAGGAATTGGCTGGCACGGTCTGGAGCAGATTCTCATGTACACGGAGGTCATTCCAGCCCATCCTGGAGCAGGTACGATGAACATCTACCGGTTGTCTCCATGACTATTGGACTGCTTTGAGCGGCTGCCTTGGACTAAACACTATTTGTCTCTTAGTGTTGTTGGTGTGTCTTATCTTTATGCTAATTCTCATCATAGTAAGCGCGTCTCCGCTTCCGAGCCTCATTTCCTTGCAGTGACCTTAATAGCCAAGGTAGAGCTAGGGTTAGGCCTGCCATTGTTTGAACAACCTATGCTTTCGGCCCCATCCTATGTACCCTTACCCTCTTTCAGGTCATCACCATCACGATGTGAGCGATGCTCTAGCGATGGTCAACCCAGGCCTCGCGGCTGGTGCAGCGCTCTTCTCTATAGTTGTCAAAGAGTGGCTCTTCCATGCCACCGTGAAAGTCGGAAAAAAGACTAACAGCAATGTAGGAGCCTCCTCTTCGCTCTATTTCATGAGTTATATAATTTTTAGATTCTTCCTTCTCCTCTTTGTTTGAGTTGCAGGCTTTGTCTCTCCCTCTTCGAGTCATTTGTTCGTATCGTCCTTACTTTGCTTATATTTTCTTGCTATGTCGTTCCTTTAGTCTTCATGGCTTGGTGACTGTTGCTGTCCCTCAGGTGCTTATTGCCAACGCGTGGCATCATCGTGCAGACTCAGTCTCGTCGGTCATCGCCTTCCTGGGCCTAATGGGCGCTATGTATGGGTATCCTTATCTTGACCCGGGTAAGAGGAAGCTGAGTGCTGTGGAGCTGTTGGAGGGTATTAGGGAAGTTTAGGATGAGACAGGGAAGACAGAACAGGCCAAGGCGGAGGAGAGAGTTAACCAGTAAAGTCGGTGTGTAGGACTCAAAGCCCGCCGCTTTACTCCTAAGAGCCTTACTCCTCTCTTGATTGCAGCTGCGGGAGTCATTGTTTCCGGAATGATTATGAAGATGGGCGCTTCCGTTTGCTGGGACAGGTAAGAACTCCGTTTCTTGCAGAGAAATAAGGGGTGGTGATCGATCTAACGCCCATCTCTCAGCATCCGTGAGCTTACGGATGAGAATCTACAGGCAGACGTGGTGAAGTTTCTAGACGAACAGGTGCCCTTGCTGGTGTCCCACTTTCTCGCACAGACTGCTCTATATAGTCCCGCTCCATGCCTCTCCACATGCCTCTCCTCATAGCATCTTCATGCTTTCTGCCCGTTTGATATGAACCATTACCGAGCCTCCCCTGACTTTCACTGTTTTTATCTGTGTCACTGATGTCTCCCCTATTGTCCGTCGTATGTACGTCAGTCGTACGTGAGGGCTGCAACCTACTACTATCTGCGGCAATTGACTTGCTTCTTCTTAGAATACTAGTTATCTCTGTGACGGTTGATCCCTTGAAGATGAGTTGGTAACCTGCATTGCCGCAGGTGAGATCTGTTCCAGACGTGAAGGACTGCGGCAACATTAGAGCGCGGCGTATGGGTCCATACACTCTGGTCGATTTGAGAATCCAAGTAGACAGCAATATGAGTGTCTCCGCCGCCCAGCAGGTAAAGCATCCACCTGCAGCGATGCAAGAGAGAGCAATAGAAACAGTGAAAGAAGACAGGGAGAGACAGAGGGAGATCGAGGAAGACTTCAAAATGAGAATCCTTGTAATTGATAGCCGGTCAAGTCTAAGTTTGAACCCTTCCGTTACCAGAAGTCTCTGCTCGCCCGACCCTTGCGTTCTCTTTCAGCGTCACCAAGCTCTGGTGACGTCACTGTATCGGCAGCTTAAACCCTAATCTGGCCCTTCTTCCACCCCTCTACTCTCCTGAAGGTGGCAACGAAAGTCAAGCTGCGGATCGCTGAGGTGTTTCCTCAAGTATCAGAGGTAATGGGAGTCGTCACCGCGATGCAAGGCCAAAGGGCCCTCTCTCTTAGCTTTCAGCTCTTGCTCAGAAATCTAAGAAGTCACTGCCGTCTGCGGCCGTAGCAGTAACGCTTCTACGCCCCATATCTCTGGCACAAATCTTTTCGCTGTTTGCCCTTACTTCATGCACTTCCAACTGCTAGGTCTCGATAGAGAAGGTTCTATAAACTAACTTCGTCTATTGCTGCTACTGCCACTCTTTTCAGGTCCTGGTCTATGTGGATGCAGATGCAGGTATTTGACAAGCTCTTGTGCAAGACCTCTTACTAGTATCTCCCTCCTTATTCCTCTGTTGTTCTCTCTTTCTGTGGCTCCGCTATCTTTCCTTCCCTTGCTCTTGAAGGAGCCGCTCTAGCGATAACGCTTTCTTGTTGGTGCTAACCGCACACTATCTTCCTTTACCTCCTAGTCTCCAGAAAGGACTCACTGGCGCTGCACGGTGCTGAGGGGCTACGAAGAGAGGACATGATGAGAGCACAAGCTGAGATTAGGTAGCAGCCCCTAGGTCGTTTAGTTGCTGCTGGCCGGACTCTATTACCTGTTGTCAATGCGTTGTTCCTGTTGACGAACTGCATCTTTCTCCCGCAGTGCTCTCCTCTTAGGCTTCTGTCTTAGCTCTTGAGAGAGTACTGTTCCTCGACAACGGATTCCTCCTGAGCTGTTTACGTTCATTTGAGTTTTTCACCCTCCGCTTTCTCTGAAGATTTCTCGAGCTCATCAACCTGCGATATTATGCCACATGCTTCATTTGTCCCTTGCTCGAATGTGCCACAGAGAAGACATTGTGTCGGCGTTGCGAACTATCGCCGAAGTACGGGGCGCCTCACACCTGATGATTCACTGGCGGGGAGACAGTGCTGGAGTTTATGCGAATGAGGTGGAAGTGCAGATCGCTGTGGACCCTAATATTAGAGTTAGAGACGCTTCCGCCATAGCAGACAGGGTCAGAAGGTAAGGCAACAATGAAGGTGTAGGAAGAAGGGAACAAGATGGACTCCCGGGTGAAAGAGCTAGGCAATGGAAGATATAGAGCAAGGTGCAGGGCCAAGTCTAAATCGGCTCTTGGCCTTTCCTTAACTTTATGACTCTTCCTTTATGTTGAAAGATTTTCTGCGTGCCTGACCTTAGTATTCTTTGCTTCCTAACACTCTCTTCTTCGTAACTCCCTCTTTTTCTTTTCTTCTTTCTTTTCCTTGTCATCAGGGCTGTCCAAGAGATCAGCGACGTAAGAGATGCCGACGTGCACTTGGAGCTCGGAGAACAGGGCCACGCTGCGCAGGAGGAAGAGTGGTTCTACCGGAGGCAGGATCATACTCCTTTTGCGAAATAAAGCGTGCAAGACCAATGTACATAACCAACACGAGGACTATCGGGAAAGCAGTCTCTGACTGTGGTCTCACATGCGAGATGTGGTGACGGTCTATTAAGCAGCCTCAACCTCTTAGGAGCTATCATCCTTGACAATGAGAGCACCCTCTGCGAAAGTAAGAGAAATGCTCAGACTAGCCTTGGATCCTCTCGCGAAAGAAGTCAGCGCCATCACATATACAATGGGGCAATGGAGGAGAGGTTGAAGCCAGTTTTCGTCCCCTCTTCCTACCAGTCCCTCTCTCCGACCTTCTGCACCAAGCATTCCCAGAGTCCTTGACACTGCCGCGATTGACTTCCCTCACAGTTCATCAATCCTCGATTTCCTTTCCTTCCTCTCCAAGCAGTGCGTCAAGGAGCCTAAGGTCCACCTCCCACTCTTCTTCGTGGAAAGGAAAGGCAAGTAGAAAGTAAATCAGATCCATGTTGGTGCACTCCGAGACTTGTACGTCTTCTGCCAGCTGGTCCAGAGCTTCAGGACTGAAGGAGACAACAGGAGAGAGAGAAGACTGGGAAGCCATAGAGGCTGTCTCCCAGTCTCCTTCATCCTCTCCATCCGCCTCGCTGTCTCCTCGTGCTTCCTCGGCCTTGCTCTGCTCTATCCCATCTTCTCTTTGTCCCTTGTTACTACTTTGCAAATCTGCGGCTTGCTCATCTATCCTCTGACGCTTCCTTCCTTTCTTTGTGGACTTTTCCTCTTTCTCCATCGAGCTTTCCTCTTCTTCATCGTCCTCGACCTCAACTTTTCCTTCTGGCAGTTCTGGCTGGTCTCCAGGAATGACCACCATCATCTCTAGAATAGCCTGGAGAGGCTCATAGTCCGGTGCAAAGGAGATCTTGTACCAGAGGCGTGTGAAAGAGAGCGTCGCTCCTCCCTGTCCCTGCTTGTCCCCATCGGCCTCCATCATCTGGATCTCTCTCTCCTGCTGCTCAATCATTCTTTTGAACTGAAAGCGCAGCTGAACTCTCTCTCGCTTCATCCACTCTCTCCTGTGCACCTTTCCTTCTCTCAGCCGCTCATTACTGAGGGAGAGGAGAATGTCAATCGACGAGTAGTTCAAGGTCCGAATGTCCTGCACGCTCTCAACCGCCAGCATCTGAATCCATCTTTGTCCTTGAGAGTTAAAGGAACGATCCTTAGACTTTCGCCGCAGAAAGTCCGTGTACGGGTGCGTGAGAAGGCGCTCTATGATCTGGAAAGAGAGGAGGAAGGAAGAGGAGAGAGAGGACTGCTTAGAGAAACAGAAAGGGTATCTACGCTTCGCTAAAAGGGAGTAAGGAGATAGAGCAAAGGAACAAGAGAGAAAGGAGGAGCCGAGAGGTGAAGGAAGATGAATCGATGACTGAACAGGAGAGGTAACGGAGAGGAAAAGAGTTGAGAGAACAGAGAGCGAGGCGGACGGAAGGAGCGAGGGGCACGAAGAGAAGAGACAGAGTGGGGAACGGAGAGACCCACAGTGGGGAAGGAAGAGAGGCAGAGAGAGAGAGAAGAGAAAAACGAGAAGAGGAGAGGAACGGGGGAAAAGGGGAGAGAGAATGGAGAGAAAGAGAGAAGGAAGCGGGGGCGAGAGACAGAGACAGAAAGAAGGCTCTAGAGGTGACCGATAGACAGCTAGGACCCACCAGTTCTTTGACGTAGAGTCTCTGTGCGAACTCCTGGATCTTGAGCAGAACATCCTTCGGCTCGCTGACCTCGCGATAGAGACTCGCCAGGTGCTGCACCTCCTGCTGCAGCACAGCGTCCGAGTATTTGTCCCGCAGGTTCAGAGCCATAGTGAAGGGAACTTCGGTCGCAGCAGTGAATGACAGTCAGGCCCCTAACTGCCAACCGGCAGAGAAGCGCTGACTCGAGAGGGAAGAGCCAGAAACAGTGCCTGGTGCAGAATGGTGCCCGGGAGAGAGATGGTAGAGACGACTAGACAAACAAGGGGACTTCCCTGCTTCAGGTTCTAGGACAGAGAGTGAAAGCGAGATACCGAGGAGGGAGAAGGGGGAGATATGATAAAGGGGAGAGAGAGAGAGCGAGCGCGAGAGGGAGAGATGAGGGAGAGAATGGGGCAAGAAGGGACAAGACGGCGAGGGGGACAGAGAAGCACAGACAGAGAGAGAGAGGGAGAGAGAGAGAGAGAGAGAGAGAGAGAGAGAGAGGGGCGCAAAAGAGCTTTGGCCTAGGCGAGGCGAAACATCAGAAACACATTCAGGTCGACTGGATAAGGAACGACCAGTCTGGTAGAGAATAAAACCGCTATAGGTTAATGATCGGCACTCTTTTATAGCGTATATTCCGAATTTCCTGGAGCCCCAAAGGGCGCAAACACCTCGAAAGTCTCACCCTCCTTCCTCTCCCTTTTGTCTCTCTCTCCTCCTTTTCCTCTCTCTCCCCTCACATCACCCTGCCTCCCTCCTCCTTCTCCTCAGAGATAAGGAGAGGGAAGAGATGGCCTCCCGGTTCATGAACTCGACAACTTTGCTGACCTCCACCGCCATCGTAGAGCATCCGCTCTCAGGGTAAGCACGCTGTGCCTTGTAGAGCAAGTGATTGCCAAGTGTGAAGGGCGGCGAGAAGGGAGGATGAGGGAGAGGAAAGATGAGTGAAGAAGAAGGGATGAAAGAACGGCTCTGAGAGGCTCAGGTAGAGAGGGTGACCCTGTAAGGCCACTTGTGGAGCTTAAGGTTCATTAATAGTTTAGCCAAGGCAAAGGAGAAGACGTTGGCACCCTGGCATGAGAGAGGAAGATAGGTGAAAACGATAGGAAAAGGAGAGGAAAAGACAGGAGAACGAGGAGGTAGATGATTAGGGGAAAGACTAAGCAGCCTTCGCAACGACCAGCAGTCCATCTGAGCCACTGCTTGGAAGATGACAAATTAGAGAGAGGAGAGAGACATTATACAATGGCACTAGCAGCAGCATGCTGTCCTAGGTCGCTGAGCCGCTTTGCTCTAACTTCTTGGATGGTTTCCTCAGTGGTACCCAGTTGTTTCAATGCCTTCTCTCTCTTCATCTGCTCTAAAGAGTACCCGCTTAGCCGCTCCGACTTAGCAACGAGGTTGCCAACAGCGATTTTATCTCCTTGGAACACTGCAGACATCAAAGTGATAGAAAGAGAGAGAGAGAGAGACAAAGAGAGAGAGAGACAGAGAGAGAAAGAACGAGAGCGAGAGTTAGAGAGTTAGAGAGAGAAACAGAAAAAGCAAAGAGAGAGAGAGAGAGAGAGAAGAGAGAGAGAGGAAAGAGAGGGCGAGGGATCATGTCAAGAGAGGGCGAGGGATCTCGGGATCATGTCACGAGAGGGACGAACAGCTCGGAACTGTGACAAGAAATGAGCTTAGGCAAGAAGAGAGAAGAGAACAGCACTATAATACGAGGGTCACCAGATAATAAGAAGAAAAACATCTCGGCAACGTAGAACTGAGTGGAAGGAGGAAATCGCAGAAAGGAGGTGATAACGATATGAGATTAAAAAGGAGAGTGGATGGACTTCAAAGGGCAGCAAGGAGGAATGTACCAAATCTGGCTTGCTCGTAGATGTCCTCTGTCAGCCCTAACATCTTCAGACCCTTCTCTCTCAGAACTGCCTCTCTGTCAACCCCTAGCCTTTTCAAGATTACCCTGTCAGGGGCTGAAGGGAGAGCAAGAGGAACTTAGTAAACATAGAAGAGAGAGCCTACGGAAGAGAAGAGCCACGCATGGGAGGCGTTGTGGCGTTGTGGCATTCACGAGACCATTCCCTGTCTCGCTCTCTTTCTTCTTTTCTCTCTTGTCCTCTCTCTGTCTGTCTCTGTCTCTCTTTCTCTTAGCCCTTGCCTCTTCCCTTCTTCCTCCATCCAACTATCTATCTATCCCTCTCTGGGTAGCGCCTTTTCTCTTTGTCCCGCTAACTTCCGTTCGTCTCTTATCTTACTTGTGGTGGCATCTCGCCTATTGTTATTGCGCCCATTGTTTGTGGCAACTGCGTGAAGCAAAATTAGGCAACTACCTCGACAATATGAGGGGAGTAGACAAGAGAAGGAATGCTAGGTAGTGACTGACAAATAGACGTCATTGAGCAAGGGAAAAGACAGCTTGGAGAAGGAACATGTCAGGTACCATAGTCGGCGCAGGGTGTTCATTCATCTCTGTCTATCTCTCTTACCTTGGTGGCTCACTCGTCTAGCATCTGAGGGAAGCCTTGGTCCTAACATCCCCAAGTTACTGTTCCTTCTGCTTGGATAAGAGTCCATACTTGTAAGCCCGATTACGGTTCGTCTAGGCTGCAGGTTAGCTCCCGAAGTACTCGGCCGACCAGGCTGATCGCCGGCGTTGTTTATGGTGAATTCTGAAGAGGACGTACCAGCAGGAAAGAGGACGAGAGAGCGATTAGCCTAGAGCATCTCGAACCTTAACTGGACGATCAATGAGGCGCCAATCTTCTGAAGAGGTGACTACTCTTCGAATACTTCAATTTCCACGTATAGCACCTTCCTTCCTTCTCCTCTTTATTGGGATAACTGGGAGTCACACGCACTCCCTTGTCTCTCTGATCCGAATACCCTACGCGACTCTCTTTTTCTTACCTTCAAACGATGCCTGAGACTCGTCGTCGTCTTCTGCCGTCTCTTGAGTTGCTGGAGATAGAGCCTTCTCCTCTGGAGTGGTTCTCTCTGCGGCCTCCATGGCTTGACTCTCAGTCATAGCCCTTCCCCCATCTGAGAGCGAAGAAAGAGAGAATATAAAGCGATCTGACTCGTCCTCACCTAACCCTCTCATGTTTACTAAGTTGATTGCTCGCTCTTTTCTTAACCCGCAAATGGTCTCGATCTTTCCCTCTCTCCTTGTCGCCAATGTTCGCAGATGATGCGTCGGGCGGGCTTTTTCTTCTCTTCACAGCGTTTCTGCTCTCACCTGCTTCACCATCCTCGCGCTGGTTCGGCGGCGATGGAGTTACAGAGGTCAACTGGGATGCATCAGCAGTGTCGGGAGGCGGTTGGTCCACCGGCGCTATTCTTCTTGATGACATACTGTTCGCCTCCTTTAGTTCTACCGGGCTGCTCGGTACTTTGCCTTTCTAGCTTACTATTAGCCCCCGTGCGATGTCAAGAGCAAGCTGCACAGACCCACGAGACAGTTTTCTCCTGGGTGCCTCTTTCTTTTACAGGCAAAAAGAAGAGAGTACGAGGACGCCAGTCATAGCGATTCTCCTGCTTGACCGAAGATTAGGGAGAGAGAGACAGAGGAAATCGAGACAGGCCAGACCGGGGCACTTACACGAGAACCGAAGCTCTTTAGCTTGGTCTTTCTTCTACTCCCTTATTAACAAGTCGTGGCTCGTGCAATCCTTATCTTCAGTTGTGTTTGCGCCTGTCGCGATGCTTCTCATCACAGTACTGCCTGGTCATCCCCAAACTTACTGACAACAGCATGATAACTGTGTCCTTCCTATCGTGTCTTGGCTCTGGTGTGCTCATCAATCTTTCTCTCAGTCTCTCTCTCTCTGCTTCAACCCCGTTTCCTCCCAGTTCCCAACGATCTGCTGTCTTCTCTCTGAATAATCCTCCTCTCCTTCATCTTCTTAGGTCCCCAGCATATATCTCTTGGCTCTCGCTCTGTCCCTTTCGCTTATACTCTTTGGGACAGTTCCTTCTCTGTCTGTCTTCACTTCCACAACTTTTCCCCTTCTCTTTCTCTCTTTCTTTCTCTCTCTCTCTCTCTCTCTCTCTCTCTCTCTCTCTCTCCCTTCCCTATCTTCCTCTTGACTTCCCCTTCAACTCCCCCTTCCCCATCACCGGCCAACAGTCACACATACTATAGACAGCGAACCAGGAGCGAGCGGCACTCTGCTATTTGGTGTGATAAGTTACCCCTAGGGGGGAAGGTATAACTCCAAGTCGCTCACCTTAGCCAAAGCATAGGCCATAAAGAGCGCCTGGAGTCTGCATACCTGGGGATGAAGGAGGTTCCCCCTATATATTATCATGTCAGGGTGGGTGGGCCAGGTGGCGCCTACACGCTTGTGGGGGTTACAAACAGAAGGCTGCTGCCTGGGGCTTTAAGGAGGCTGTAGTCGACAAGGTGATTCTGGGTAGTTCTGGGCTTAAAGCTCCGGCTGCGGTTAAACTCCAACAGGGGATTCATCTCCTCTTTTCCTTTTCTTCCTCGTTCAGCCTGACCGCCGTCCCTTTGTTAGCCCTTGGTGACTCAATCTTCTCGCAGCTGCGTGGGCTTTCTTGGCTTCAAAGTCTGCGTGGTCGGCTTTCTCTCGTTATTTCTCCATCCTTCTGACCTCTCCTCCTAGCTATAAGACGTCTCGCCTATTACAAGTAGTAGAACTATATAGTCAGTTCGTCGTTTGCTGGCTCTTCTACTGGTTTCGCCTCATACAGTCTTCCCGGGACGTGGCTGGGACTCCCGGCTTGTTAGTTGGTTCTTGTTCCGATCCTCCGGCTGACGTTTAAGCCTCCAAGGCGAATGGTAGAGGAAGAGGAGCGGACAGATGTAGGACAGTTAAAGGAGTGTCTGGAGCAAAGAAGGGAAAGATATCCACTGCTGGCTCAACTTTGCCTTTTGGTACCAGATGGGTTCATGTCAGCGTCCGGATGACGCAAAAGTTCAAATGACAGACTCCTTATAGTTATATTGACTTCGTGAAAGCAACGAGGCACATATCAAGGCTGAAGAAAGGAGCGACATGAAGGAGAAGACAAAAACCTTAGGGTGAGACAGATGCACCCTTCACACGGCACTCGAACTTTACTAGCGCCTACCCGGTGGGGCGAAGCGCAGAAGTATGCTAGCGACCAGGATGCCAATCTTTTTATTGCTGTATAACCTATAGCACCGCGCGCGAGAGGACGCTCTATCTCTGGTTGCGCGAACAGGAGACGATGCCCTAGCTCACTCCCTCCGCCCCTGCGCCTGTCCCTCGTATCTCTATTTCTCGCTCTCCCTTAGTTCTTATAGGAGTACGTAGCATGTTTGTCGGGAAGACCATTGGTAGCCCAGTGTGTTCGACCCCTCCCGCTCTTTCCATTTCTTTGGCTGGCTGGGCGATGTTTGATGAGGACGATACGACATCACACATAATAAGATAGCGAAGTGTCTACTGAAGACCCCTGCCTTCCCGTCCGCTCACTTCTAGAGTTATCACCGATATTCTTTCCTTATCCAGCTGGGGACAGTGCGCCTAGTCAAGTAACAGGAGGCTTATCAAAAACAATTTATCATAAAAAGTGGAAGGCTTTCTTGACATAACTATATCAACTAAAAGTACAATTATACAAGGCCTGTCCGGGCAGGACCAGTCTGTCGCGGAAGTCCCTCCGCTCTAGTAGGAAGGCTGCCGCCTTGAAGATTATAGAATGAAGTCTCCTCGCCATAGAGATCCTTGTGCACACGATGTGACCACATACGATGCTCTTTGAACCGATAATGGTTGTAATACCGGGCTGTCTTGAAAAGCTGCACAAGGGCGCCAAGAAGGAAGAGGAAGACGGTGACGGCAAAGTAGACCCACCACCAGGGCTTGTAGTCCACTGGTCGGCCATCTGTGTCTGAGTACTTTCCAGCAAAGTAACTCACACCAGCCACCATAAAGTACGCCCCAGCCCAAGCGGAGGCTAAGATGCCAACAGGGCGCACTGCAATGGACGCCAGGATTGCGATAATAAACGCACCTATACCTATACAAATCCACATAATGGCTCTAGGCTCTGAATCCCAAGCTTTGTGGACGACGGTGACGTTGAGGAAGTGACCAAGTGCGCCACCAGCTAAGGCACCTAACATGAATGCCCCTACTCGAAGTAAAGTTCCGGAGATAGCCAAGCCAATCACTGCCGCTATAATGAAGGCGATCCATGACCATAGAAGGTCCGCATCTGTGGCGCTGTAGGTGATGAAGTAGGCAATGAAACCAGCCACCCAGAACCCAGAAATGGCTAGTGTCGCTCGGAGAAAGCGGTAGCCGAAGAAGCAGAACAGGAAGCCGAGTGGAATGCCTATTGCGGCCGCAACTTTGCCAGGAACTCCGGCGATTGTTACTTCAGCTGTCATATTTGCCCGTAATTGTGTAGCTTCTACCCGCAATCGCCGTTGTTTGCAAACGCCAGTCTTGATTTGTTGAGGGAGAATGAATTTTGAAAACTGAGAGGGGATAGGCCAATGTACGTGCTCCAGTATAATCTCTTCTCTTGTCCTTTATAACTGAGCCTTCTGCCTCCGTTCATTCCAGTTCCTTCATTGGCGCTCTTCTCTGGCTTCTTGCTGGCTCCTTCTTGGCTTTTCGTTTACCTCTACAAGGTTAGCGTATTATTATATCGCTTTCATCGCTCATCCCTGCTCCAGCAGCTGCCGTTCCTAGGCGATGGCTGTCTAGTATGGGGTCAGTAGTGGAAGAATGGGTATCCAAGCGGGATTCTTCCTTCTTGACATGAAGTGGAGGCTGCCTGGTTGCTTGAGGATGTAGCTGTTCTAAGAAGACGAAGATTGGTTTGGCTGTCGGAACCATAGGGAATGGGAGAACAGGCTCGGAGCTACTGAGATCAAGGGGCGTTCTCCTTTCTCTGTCAAGGATCAACGCTGACCAAACAATTCTACCAGAAGCGGAGAAAGCGAGCGCCGGATTTTGCACCTGAAGCACTTTTTTGGTGAGGGTTCTCACGATGCTTCATTTCTATTGGCCGTTCCGGCGCCAGCCAGCCAATCAGCGGTGTCCACAATTCAAACCATCCAATGAACGGTGTTAGACTTTGGAAGTGGTTGATGAAGCTGGGAACAGAGATGAGAGAACAGAAATCTACTAGTTTCCTAGTTTACAACCTGGCAATACGGCCGACAGAGGAGAAGCGAACAGTTGGTGGTCAGCAATATATCAGCAGAAAAGGAAGAACGAGATGAAGACAGAACGTAGGAAGAGAATCTTCTCTTCTTCCATTATAGAGCGGAAGGAGGTGGTCTACGTCAGAGAGGAGGAGAGGCAGAGAGTACGTCATCTACTAAGGAGGCTAGAACCACACTAGCTCTTTACATGCTCTACTCTTTCCATTTCTACAATAATGGCAGGGTGGGGAAGAAGAGCAAGACGAAAGGGTGCATAAAGCGCAAGGGATCTCGACCCCTAACGGGGTTGGGGCCTTCTTCTGGTGAATCCGCTACAAGTACACGTGGCCGTTTCTTAGTACCTTGGCGTCTGTGCTGATGATGACCGTGCATCATGGGGCAGGAGGTAGAGTCTGCCGCTGTCCTGTAGCCTTAGGAACCTCTAGTTTGCACCTCGAAGAAGAGAGAAGCTCTTTACTAGGTCCAAAGTCTCTGCGACGAAGGGCGAGGTGCCATCTTCTTCAAGAGCCCATAGGAGTCGCTGATACTATTAGAGCCTCTTTGATCTGTACCATAACAAACGATAGCTCACGGGTTGGGTTGGGTCCCACTACTGATAGCCAGATTCGCTCTCTTCTACGCCATGGCAGCTCCTCTTCGAGGAGGGTAGTAAGTCGTCGTCCTGAATTCCTCAACAACAGTAGGACTTTTAAAGGTGGTTAAGGTCACTTCTTCCTCTTCAATCGGGGGACACCGAGATACCTGGTCCTGTTGTTGCGCTCCTCCCAGCTTCCTCGTCGTCTCCGTTACATTACGTAGTAACCATTCAGTCAACCTCCCTATTTAAGTAGAGCTGTAGGGAAGAAAGCAATCTTGGCGCTGAATGATTCTTGACTACTTTTATTTACTCCCTTAATATTTATAAAGAATCACTGGACGAATAGATTCTTAACTACTCTCAACTCCTTCCCAGTACGAACTACTCAAAGATATACGAAAGTTGGGACATGATCGTCGTTTGACACATCATCGTCGTTTGACATATGAAGGGCTGCCGCTGTTATGCAGTAGCACCCACCAGGGGAGGCTGCTCTTTATGATGACTCGTCGTCGGCCTCCTCCCCGTTAATTCGTTTTCTTCTACATACGCAAAGAACTTTTTCTCCGAGGTTAGGAGTCATATCATCACAGCGAGCGGACCGGGGGTCCTCTCATCATGCCCATCCTTTTCAACTACTACCAACCCCTGCTCATGGAGCACTTTCTCGTCGGCCCTAAGAAGAAGTTCCTCAGAATCGGCTTCTTCATTCATTTCACCCAATTCTACTACTTTCTTAGCGTAAAGTCTATCTCTTCTGTCGGCAAAGAGAAATGGCCCTTGTTGACTTCAGTTGAGACGAGCAGTGGTTGGCAGCGCAGTGGTCATAACTCCTGCTCGTCTTCTAACTTATTAGCTGAGTAATGAGAGGGCCATCAGCTCCGACCAGGCCGATAGAGCACCAGCAGCGGAGGAGGAGGAGAAGAAGGAAGAGGTTGCTTTGTAAAGCTTCGTAGAGAGTTGACAGTAAACAACAGAAAGAGAAAAACTTAGCTCTCAATGTCTTTTTTGACCGTAATCTGTACAGGGTGCCTGCCTCAATCTCCTTATTTGACGTCCTTTGTGAATTATAGCTCAGAATCGCCGTGTTTAGCACCACTTGAGTAGTACTTGTCAAATTAGGCCTTGTATAATTGACAGAATCCTTGTCACTGGAACTGAAGAGAGTTTCCGTTTTGTGGGAGAAGATAGTTCTCACGGCGGCAGCAGCGGATGTGCCTAATCTTCTTGCTGATCATCATTCATTGTAGGAGGCCGCAGATGCCTAGAGCAGCTTCCAAAGCACGTTAAGAACGAAACATGAGATGAGTAGGAAAGGCAACGAGTAGGACCAATGGAGAGGAGAAGCAAATAACTGCGACCGTGTCAGAGGAGCCACGATGGGCGGACAGTGACCAGAATGAGCGAGCCTGAACATAGACATTCGCCCATTCGAGCGTCAGTCTCCGGTGATGGGCGGATCGTCATGGACAACCCCACGTCAAGGGTCTTTTCTCGCAGTCCGAGGAGGAAAAGGCGGCGGACTTTGTCGTATTCTGAAGCACAGGGAGACACCAATCAGGATGACAGCTGCAGCCGGAGAAGAATTTATGAGCCACACCAATCGCATGCTGGCAGCAATCCCCTACTCTTGGCCTGGCGTATGGTCAGTCCGTTCTTCAGCATCTATTATTGAACGCCAGCTATCCTTTCCCAGGTGGTGGCGCGGAAGTTGCACTTCTAATCTTTCGTCACTTCTTTTGCTTGGAGACTTACTTCAGTTCACATTTCTATTGTCCCTGCTCATAGCTCTGGGAGGAGATTGAAGGTAATCAGTGGGATTAAAGAGGACGCTTATCCAACATGGGATAGTCACGATTGCTCTTATTGCCACAGCAATGGGATGGTTGGAACTTATGAAAGCGTCGATAGATGGAGAGTAAGAAACTCCGCGTCGCTGCGTTTGATTGGAGCGTTGCCTCTCGCTCCCGCTAGTCTTTTGTGCTTTTCCTCCCCATTCTCTCTTCAATTCTGTGTGTGCGTGTGCAAGCCTCTCTCTCTCCTTCTGTGTATGTCTTTCTCCCCTGATGTCTGTCTGTCTGCCCCTTCTCCTTGAGCCCCGTTCAGCTTTTGCTATATATAGTTGAATCTAATCGTAGCTGTTTAGGATAACCGAGTACGTTGCACTCTTCGAAAAGCATGAGGAACAGTTACCTCTCATAGCGGTATGGCCTACTTACCTCACTGTGCGTGGTCCCGTCCGGCTATGCATCCTCTTCCCTTCCTGCTCTTCTCATATACGCTTATCTGTTGCTAATTGGTGCACCTTACCTTTTCATTGTCACTCTCTTCATGGCTGTTGGCTTGCCTTATCTTGAGGGCGCCGAACGCTATCAACGCATGCCCTTCCTTTTTACCAGATTCTTCCTTATCTAGTCATCCGAGGTCTACTTCAGACTTCTCTTCAGGAGCTTCACGCTTAATGCCATAGCGTCATCTTTATCGCTTTATCCCGTCTGTTCTTCCAGGGTTTCATAGACTTCATGGTGCAACCCTTAAAGGCAATTTATGCCTTTGCTGTTCCCACTGACGTCGCTATGGAGACCCTCAAACACTACTCTCCTCGAGGAATAGTTGAAGTAGGAAGCGGGACCGGCTACTGGGCTTCTCTCTTACGTGACCATGGAGTAGACGTGATTGCTTATGATAATAGGCCACCTAGGCGACAGGGGAGTGAACTACGACAGACGCTGATGAGGAACCAGCCTACCGGGGCCAAGGACGACGAGAGCTACAAGGAGGAAGACGTCAACCCCTACCATTCCCTGGCTGTCCGCTTCACCTTCACTGATGGCGAACACTTCCAGTACCAAGGTCGTTAAAGTCTCCTTATTATCTCCGCCTTTCCTATCCTGTCTGTCAACCCTCACTCTAACTGACGAACCTCCCGCTAATTGTTTTCTTTGGTCTTGCTAGGGGAGACCGGCGCATTCACCTTTGTGAACAAAGGCTCTCCAACTTGTCTAACACATCATCCAGAGAGGTAGGCTTACTCCTGATCACTATTGTCAGATATCCCCGGCTGCTGGAGAACGACTTTCAATACCTCTCTCTTGCCTTTGTCAAGCATCCTCTACGCATATGACCGATTATGGGGTTGCTTTTTTTTTTTTAGTGTCGAAGTCCGACTTATACGTAGTCACGTTATCTGACCTTTTTATCGGCTCGGTTAGGTCACTTCTTCTCTGCTGGCCACCGAAGGACGGTACGATGGCAGTGGACTGTCTGAATTACTACCCAGGAACTATTCTGCTATATATTGGAGAATGGGAAGGAGAAGCATCGACTGGGATCATAGCGGGACAGGAGGACCAGGACCAAGGTTGCCACCTCGGACAAACAGCAACTAAAGGCTTCCAAGCATTAGTCCTGCAAGAATGGGAAAGAATAGAGGTCGTGCCCCTCCCTAATTTTCCCTTTTGCAGAGACAAGCTGCGCGTGTTTAGAAGAAAAGAGAGAAGCGATCGCGACCTAGGGATAGAGAAACATCGATCAGGAAATGCTATCGGGGATATAGGTCAGACCAATGCTCCCAGCCTAAGTTTCATAGAATCCGGAAGTTCCATAGTAGCAAAGCAGCAAAATAGCAAATTACTTCGAGTTAGGATACTCCAAGCCTACAGGAAGGCTTGGGAGCATGAAAAAAAGGGCTTCTCAGGTTGAAGGTAACGTAATAGGCGGGTTACTTTGCAGCCCTTTTATAATAACGATATTAATAGACCTCTAATACCTCGCTAGGAGCCAAATATTGAGCCGTAGCTAAAAGACAAAGAGAGTTCGAAGTCGACGATAGTAGTAGAGGGACCACACGGGAAGGGAGGATAGGCAGATTACATAGTGATATATGCAAGGAGGAGATAGAATGTTAGTTTTTCGTTCATAACTCTTTGGGAAGCGACAACCCGCATCTTACCTCTCTCTTTGCATGGCTTGAAGCTCGATCATCCAGTCTGAGAACTGTGGGTCGGACTGATACTTCGCGATCGCAGCACCCAGTTCCTATCATCATCGCACAAGGATTAGCACTATTTCATGTGACCAGTTCTGATCCCGCTATTTGTATCGAAGGACCCCTAATCCTTCTGTCAGTTAAATTGGATATAGACCTGGGGTCGGTCGATTCGCCATGAAGTCGAGCTAGTTCATGGCCTGCCGCTATCTTACCTCTCTGGTTAGCTTGTACTTTGCTCGGATATCCTCCAAAACCTTGGTTGCTCTTTGGGCATAGCGGTCCGCGAAGATCTCTTGAGAACCATTAAGGTCTATTATACCTTCCTGCACAGTCAGAGGGCGTTAGCTATGCTAATGAGCTAAAGAATTGCTAAAGTAAAAAGCCAGGGAGGCACCAGAGAGCACAGAGGTGGCGCTTCGCTGCTCACAAGGCTAAGGCTAAGGAAAGCGGGTTTGCAAAGACGCAGATTTGGAGAAGGAATGCTGGGATGATGAGCATCCACAAAGAGCCGCACTATAGTGAGAGTAGCATAGATCTAGACAATTTGGGCCTTCCGGTCGAAGTCTTACCGCTCTCATTTCTGCCACTACTTCTCTCATGTGCGTGTTCATTTCTACGATGGTCTCTTTCATTATCTCGTACACCTGAGCATAGACAGTAATCCTTTTGGCATCAAGGAGAACATGACTAGCCAAGAAGATACATAAAAGCGTATACTGATAGTGACAGCAACTCCGAATGACAGTTGATGTTCTACTATCCTTTAGTACTCAGTATATGGGACGTTGAAGAGACCAGTCATCCAATATGACAAGAAACACTCGTTCACCTTTTCTTTTGTCAGGAACTCCGGAACAACGACATCTGAGAACTCTGCCCTTTGTGCTTTTGCCTCAGGGCTACATTGCATAGGTTAGTCTTATGCTACTTGTCAGTGTTATGGTCGCCTACTGTTGTCGTCAGTTACCTGTTCAGGAGAAGGCGCTGAAGTCTCTGCTGACTCTTGAGGACATCTGGATCATCCTTGAACTCTCTGAGAGCAGCGGACACATGATCTGAGGTACAGTTGTACCGAAGGTAAAGCTACAGAGACAGGGGAAGTAAGCGGCATGCAGGTGTCATAAGAGAGACGGTCTCTGCACTCGAAGGGGTGGAGACATAGAGGAGAGTGTCGGAACCCTAGGACGTGTAGGTACCTCTTCTTCTGCTGCAGTCATCCTCTGAGTGAACTGTCTTTGAAGGTGCTCATTCATATCCTCTTCCCTGAAGTCTTCGTTGTTAGGCAGCGTAGACTTTTTGATCTTATCTACAGCTTCTTGCTGCTCTAACTAAAGAGGCAAAGGAGGGAGAGTGAATAGAGGGAGGCAGTAGATTGAAATGACGTGGGGGAGAGAGGACCACGCCGAAAGACCATAAATAAGATCAAAGAGCGCGAGGAAGACACTGCGCTGAACAAAGAAGAAGGTGACAAGGTGACAGAGTGACAGACGACAAACTCTTCAGATTGAGTGGGATACGTGGTGGAAAGGGGAAGAGAACAAAAGAGCGCAGAGCGGGAGAGAGAGAAAGTAAGACGAGTCCCATGCCAAAGCCAGTGAAATCGCCCGTGAGTTACCAGTATGCCTTCCATGGCAAAGGCTAACTGCTCATAGATTTCTATCAGGGTCTTCTTGTCCAATGGTTCTGTCCTCCTTGCGCTGCGGCTCCTGGAGGACGAGGAGCCGTGGTAATAAGCCCACCCAGCTCCTACAAGGCCAGCTACCGAGACGGCAACCCCAGCCACAATGAGGATTGTGGTGAGATCTCCATGGAGCACTCTAACGCCTTCAGAGCCTACGTTTCCCCCCATTTCTGCTCTCCAGATCGTCTGTTCTGTTCGCTTTGCTCGAGCGTTGGTTCGAAGCCCTCTAGACTGTGCTTTTGCCCCTTCTAATGACTTCAGACTCGTCATGGGCTTGCCAGATATAAGACTTGGTAACGAGCAGTTATTGCCGCGTGGAAGAGACAGAGAGAGAGAGGACGACAGGCGCGCAACCGCCTGTGGCAGAGGGCGCTGTCCTCGCGCCAAGCTTTGAGCCCTATCGGTGATGGCACTTGCCTGCAGCACTGCTCTCCGTAAGCGCGCCATTTTGTTCCCTATTTCTCTACGTTGCTTCCTGTCCCCTCCACTAAGCACCAGTTGCCCTCGGGCCGCTTCCAACTACCGGAGCACCGAGCAACGGATAATCTAGAGAGTCTGGAAGTGAGGTTGCCAACAATAAGCCAGTCTCCGTGTCTGGCGCTTCTGGCGCTGCTTGGAATTCTCATCAGGAACCAGAAGTGGGAGAAGAGGCAATGCCTTCGGTTTGACAAGCAGAAGTTCTGAGCGGAGCCATAGCGCGACGCGCGAGGGAAGAGAGATACCGTGTGAGACAGATAGACAGAAGGGCAGACAGAGAACGAGAAAGAGGAAGACAGAGCGAGAGCAAGCTGTGGAGAGAGAGTACAAAGAAGAACAGAGAGAGGGAGGGAGAGCCAAAAGATGAGAGTGAGAGTGGGAAGAGATAAGGGTCCTTGAACAACCTTAATTTGGAGCCGAAAAACCGAAAAAGGAAGCAAATAACAGTCACAGGTGATAACCGAACCCTTGATTCTATTATATTGATTTCTTTTCAATGAAGTTGAGATTCTGCGTTTGGCGCGCAAAAAATAAAGCAGACACTGCCGATAAATCGGCAGATCGATCTTCATCATCTCATCGAGAGCTTCATAAGGGTCTTGAAGCAGGCTCTCACTTCTAGACTTCATTACAAGTCCACGGAAGTACAGGAGGTACTGATAGGCAGCGGGCCAGCTTTTGAGTCCTTCTCCTGATTTTCAGATCCATCAACTCACTTGACTACCTAGGAGCCATGCCTCGAGAGATTATTACGCTACAAGTGGGACAATGTGGAAATCAAAGTATGAGCACTACCTTGGTCTTAGTATCGATCCTTCTCTTCCGCTTCAAAGCCACTTGGCTGAAGTTCTTGGGATATCTCATATCTCACTCTCGTATGACCTCTCACAGTCGGAATGGAGTTTTGGAAACAGCTGTGTGCTGAACATGGCATAGGGCCTGACGGCATCCTACATGACTATGCCACCCAAGGGAATGACCGGAAAGATGTGTTCTTTTACCAGGTAAATGGAGACGGAGCTTCCAAAAGATGGCCATCTCTTGGGTTCTCACTTGCGGTCTCCTTTGTAGGCTGATGACGAGCACTACATCCCCCGTGCAATGTGTATGGATCTTGAGCCTAGGGTAGGTCCACATTCGACAAAAGCTGCTATCAGGATTGGAAGGCATCTCTCTTTGAGCCCAATGTCTTACCTGTCCTTTCTTTTCCTATGGAAAGAATCTCGCTTTCTCTGCGATGAGCCTCTCTGCGCCTCTGCCAATCTGTCACTTCCCTTCAAACTTCCCATATTCTCTCCCTTAAATATCATCTTCAATTTTTGCAGTCCTGTCTTGCGTGCTTTGTCGCTCTTTGTCAATCAATAACATCGTCGTGCCGGTGCGCAGGTTATCAACTCCATCCAGACGTCAGAGTATAAGAACCTATACAATCCTGAGAACTTTTTTGTCTCAAAAGCAGGAGGAGGCGCTGGAAACAATTGGGCCTCCGGTTATCATCAAGGAGAGCAACATCATGACTTGCTTATGGACATGATTGACAGAGAAGCCGATGGAAGCGATAGCTTGGAGGTGAGTATCTCCCTTCGTTCTCCAAGCCTCTCCAGATACTACTCTTTCCATTGTGACACGTAGTGCCTACCTACTCTCCCCAATCCTATAGACAGACCGATCCACCTGCTAATGCTGTCACTCTATTCATTATTGCCTTCTCCCAGGGCTTCGTCTTGTGTCACTCTATTGCTGGTGGTACGGGATCGGGAATGGGTTCCTACATCTTGGAGAACCTAAACGACCACTTTCCTAAGAAGCTGATTCAGACATACTCGGTCTTCCCCAACCAGGTAAGTCATGTTTGTAGATTGCCTCTGGACGAGAATATTTGCTGCTCTGTCTTTTAGGTAGTCCCTCTTCTTGGTTCTTTACTCCGTCGCTGCTTATCAGCTAAGCTTTTCCTTGTCAGCCTTAGTCTAGCCCTGCTGTGCTTTCCCAACCTACGCTATTGTTCTTCTAATGTCTAATTCGTATCATCAGGACGACGCCCAGAGTGATGTGGTGGTTCAACCTTACAATTCGATCCTCACCTTAAAGCGTCTGACGCTAAACTCTGACTGCGTGGTGGTGCTGGACAACACAGCGCTGAACAGAATTGCCGTTGACAGGCTGAGAATAGACAACCCCACCGTTGGCCAGGTGAGCTGTGACATGCGGCGTAAAATGGGGCAGGATGGTTAGTGGTAGGGTGAAGAATGCCTTAGCTCGTCGCTTTCACGGCGCTTGGGTTACTAGCAGATTGGCGTTGGAAGCACTCTTTGGGAGGAACGTTATGTGAGGGGATGGGCGGACATTCATCTTGCAGATGAGATTAGTCTTCTCGGTATTCTCCTCTTCTAATCTCCTGTCGCACCTCGGTTGGCTCTGTCCTTCTTCTGCCCTCAATCGCCGGACGGTGTCCAGCTAAACTCTTTGGTCTCCACGGTAATGGCTGCAAGCACCACGACCCTCCGGTACCCCGGCTATATGAACAACGATCTCATTGGATTAGTGGCTTCCCTAATCCCCACACCTCGTTGCCACTTCCTTATGACTGGATATACACCTCTCACAATTGAACACCAGGTACTGGCGCCTTTCATGGGACTAACGTGTTCTGCGTCCGATACTCCTGCTGGTAGCTCTGTCTAGCAATTGCATTTGTTTATATGCCGCTTGTATGAATGGTGAGCCGCTCAGTAACCTCCGTCCGGTTAGCGTGCTGGAACCTCCTCATGTGTCTAGCATTTCGCTTCTGATGGTCGTTTTCTCGTCCTGTAGACCAGTGCGGTGAGGAAAACGACGGTGCTGGATGTAATGAGAAGGTTACTGCAGGTAAGGCATGTGAAGCACGGAGAGATAGGACTCTAGAGCTTAGTAGTAGTGGCATCCGAAGTCTCCCTTCTTCTCAGGCTGGTCTCACTCTCAATTGGCTCATCGCTCCAACATACCTTCCTGCTGTCCTTATCCGCTCTTGTTGCCATGACAGACAAAGAACATCATGGTTTCCGCTCCGACAAAGAAAGGATGCTACATCTCTATCCTTAATATTATTCAGGGTGATGTTGACCCTACGCAGGTGAGTTAGGGAGGTGGGCAGACGACTTTCAGAACTCTCCACTCTGAGCACCCTCTGGCCTGGTGTCTCTCTCACTGCTTGGTGGTGTTCTAGTATGCCTCTCGGTCATACATTCCTCTCTAACGGTCGCAATGTTCTCCCTCGGCACCCAATATTAGGCTGCCTTGTCGAACGCACTGAAATTTTATACCTCGCCCAGCTCTTATAGTTTCTCTGGCCTTGCTCTGAGCCTTGCTTATACCTCAAAACCCCAATCTTAGATCTAGTTAGGTCTTGGAGTGCTTACGGATTTCTTGCAATTCTCAGGTCCATAAGAGTCTGCAACGCATTCGAGAGCGCAAACTGGCTCGCTTCATTCCTTGGGGTCCCGCCAGCATTCAGGTGGCTCTTTCGAGGAAGTCTCCCTACGTTGAGACCCCGCATAAAGTTAGTGGTCTCATGCTTGCCAATCACACGGCAATCAAGAATGTAAGGCCCTGACTCTAGTTTGCCAAGTCCTTCCTGATGGTGACGTCCCCGACAGTTGTTTCTAGGTGCTCCATAGCCTTTGTCCTCCTGCATATATCTTCTCCTCTCTTCCTGGTTTAAGTCTTCTGAATCCTCTCTCTCTGGCGCTGCAGCTATTCCAGAAAACGATTGCCCAGTATGACCGCCTGCGCAAACGCAATGCGTTTATCGATAACTACAGAAAGCAGCCGATGTTCACGGACTCGCTAGACGAGTTCGATAATGCAAGGTCAGACGTACATCATATGTAGTTTTGCCGTCTCCATGTGCTCTGCTACACCTTCCGCAAAGGCTATGTGCTCCTGAAACTGTCTCTTTGCGCTCTACGTCTGCACCGTAAGGTTTCGAGGTTTTACACTTTTCTTCTTTTATGTGCGTCACCCCCATTGCCCTAACGGCATTTCTGCGTCGGCTACCTTTCTATCCGCCAACTACAGAGAAGTGGTCACCCAGCTGGAGGAGGAATATGACGCTTGTGAACGGCCAGACTATGTCACTTGGGGCCAGCAGACAACGACTACGCCTGTCGTCCCATAAGGCCAGACAGGGGACCAAGATGCACGCGCCAATCAAGATGGGAAAAGCCTGACGGCTCTTTCTAGTCATCCAGTCTACGTTGGATTAGCCTGCAGACGACCGATATCACCGTTATTTGCTTAGGACGGCTGAAAGTAAGGGAGCAAATACTTGGGAGCTCTCCGGCTATGTGCCACGGTGACCGCTGCGGTTTCGTGACAAGGGCGAGGAAAGGACAAATAGGTAGAAGGGTTGTCTTGGACCTTAAGGGCCTTATTCTCATAAATAGTCAAGCGCTTGGCTATGCTATACATATGTTATAATAACAGATCTAACTAAGTGTGGCAGGCTTCTGTCCGCTTATTTGCTACACGTCTGCTTAATACACCCACTTTCTATCACCTTCTCTAGTCTTAACTCTTAAAGGCTCAATCCATCTGCCCCTCTCTACGAGCTGACTGCACCTCCTCACTCTCGTCGGTTACCGATGCTTTCATTTGCGCCTGTACTGCTTCGGCGCTCTGGCGTAGTTGCTTGATGGTCTGTGGAGCTGTATAAAGCACTTCCTCCATCACGTTGCGGCACTCTTGCAACACACCTTCAAAGCATAGGCATACTTAGAATAAGAGGCAACTATAGACCGAACTATATAAAGGCTGAGGCAGGAGAGGAATGTCTGAGGGCATGCATCCATGCAGAAGCAAAGTTGTGAACAGTCAAACAGCCGAATTATGAGGACGATGAAGTATTATAAGGGAGCTAGATGTACAATCTCAATCTGGAAAAAAGATATTTGTAGCGGTGCACGCCTCGGGATTGGTTGCATGGGAAGGGATGGGTAAGTGGTGATGAATGGCAGAAAGAGAGATGAAGCTCTGAGCAACACTACGTAGGGGGAGACTGTAGCAAGAATTTCCTCAGACATGAGTCACGAGGTGCAGTATGGAAACACCAGTACCTCCAAAAGTCATATAAGAGGCGCCCATCTCATGCCATAGTCTATCTAGGGCCAACATTGCTGCACGTGGGGCGGCAGGTGAAATAGAAGTCGAGAGAGGGTCGGTGAGCTAGAGTGGGGAAAGGAGGGCCAGAGACTGAAAAAGAGAAGCTGAGATAAGTCGCGATCATAGAGCGACTTGTGAAAAGTGGAGATTCCATCAAAGATAAGGGATAGAACGCAAAAAGGCGTACCGGCGACAAAGAGCTCATAAAAGGCGTCCGGGTCTTCGAAAAGCTTCCAATAATTTGTGCGCGTTTCTTTGAAAGAGCCGTCCCCAAGCTGTACGTGGAGAGATCACATGGCGCAGAAACGCCCACGGAGAGATTGCAGATCTAGAGTTAGCGCACAGGTAGGGGCAGCTCTTCCAGATTCTTACCCTAAGCATCCCTGCCAACAAGCAAGTGACGTTGATCCCCGCTACAGCCACTGGGTAAGAATCTTTACCTTCTTTCGGCTTCTGCTCCTCTATTATCTTCATCATCTGGAATGAAATAAAGCCCAAGTAACAGAAAGAGATCAAAAACAGCGTCAGTGAAAGCTCCTTAACGTGGCCCTATCTTCCTCTCCTAATCCAATAGGAGGTATTTTCCTGATAATTTACCTTCACGTTATGCTCCTCCAATGCATAAACCAAGCACCTCAGAGCTAACATGCCTCCGCCTCTAAAGTCAGTATCTGGACTGGGCCTTTGAAAGCCCATCAGAAGCCACTCCTCTCCTTCTTTCAAGAAGCTGATAGGCTCTTGGTTGTTATTGTCAGTATGAGAGTTATGGACAGCATCCCACATCCGATGCAGAAGCTGCTCGTACGTTTCGTGACTTGGATCCACCTTCGGACGGGAGCAAAGAAGACCGAAGAGGTCGTGAACAAAACTCACTACTATCATCGCACGGTGCGTAAGCCCTCAGAACTTTTTTGAAGCAGAGCAGTAGTACGGGATATCCCAGAGTCAGGTACTGGGGACGGCGACTAGTCTAAAAGCTTAGTAGGGACAGAAGAATAGTTCAAAAGGAACAGGGCGCCACAAGGAATATAAGGTAAGCGGTTGGGAGTACCTACCGGAGTCTGCAGGCTTATCCTAAGTATATTTAGCTGGCTGATGGCAGCAGGGGAAGGTGTACCTCCAAGAATTGTGGTGTTGAGTCTTTTGTTTAGCTCCTTCCGCCCTTTCTCTCCCTTCTCCTTCAACTCTGCCATCAATTCTCCTGTCTGCGCCTTCGTATAGACCTGCTTAAGGGAGAGACTCAAGCCAGAGAAGGCGGAAGAGAGTCTCTTTTTGGCCTCTTCAACTTCTTTTTTCAACCCTTCGGTGGTGGCGGAGGCTCTTTGCTCCGCAGTCATAACTGTCCCTGGATTGACTGCTTCACAGATCTCGCAATAGTTCAGGAGAGAATTGTTCCTGAAGGTACAGCACGGACATACCCAGAAAGAATAACTGTAGCGTTCGCTGGGAGGGACAATATCTGAAGACGAGGAGGGAAGAGATGAAGATGATGGACGAGATGCAGCCGTTGCAGAGGCCACAGGCAGTGGGGGAAGTGGCACAATAGTTGGCTGCTCCCACCAGGGCGTACCAGCACTGGAAGGAGTCGTTGATGACTGCTCTGACTGCCCAAAGATATCTGTATCTGCCGACGACGAGGCTTGACTTTGAGGAGGAGGGAGAGGAGATGAGGAGCGCGGCGCGCCGCAGGCTTCACAGAGGGCACCGGGGCTCATGTTGCTGTTAATTAGTGTGCAGCGATGACATCTCCAGCTGGAAAATGGTCTACTCTGCTCGTCTTCTGCTTCGTCCATTGCTTTCAACAACCACAACGCACCGACTCCTCCTCTGGGGTTCCTCGCCTTGACAGGAGAGACAGGACAAAACTTGCTCGCTGTTGCTGAGTCAAGATAACAATCTAATCACTTCCCATACCATCTTTGTAGAGAGACACAGCTTGGAAACTAAGGAAGAAGCTAAGACCGAGGAATCATGAGATCTAATGCCCAGCCGGGCGATGACAGAACCAGAGCAGAACAGTGAGTGAAGAGCTGTCATCGGCGTGGCCCACTTTCTTCTGTCAATGCATCGCTTGCTTGATGATCCGTTTTCTGATCAACAAAGGTAACCAAAAGCTCACTCAAAGGCACTAAGGAATGCAATGTACGGGATAGAGAGGCCCAACATTCCATATAAGCATTGATTTCATTAACAGTTTTTAACCAAACGGCATCATGACAATCAAGAATACAACCACATAGTTACTACTCAGCAGTTACTTTTCCTTGGTGTCCATTCAAGATCTGTGCTTTTCGACCACTCTTAACCAGAATAGAATGGCTTCTATTTTTGATATAGAGTAATTTGGAAGCCAGGGTTCGTGGTTGAGGTGGCTCCTGTGGCACGTTAGCGGTCAAGATCATAGGGGAAGAAGTCCATCATCTCCACCCGAGCATAAGAGTCCCAGAAAGCGCGAGACAGAGTTATACTAGAGACGCTAGACGCTAAGGCTATTAGGGTTTAAGCGGCAGAAAGAGCTATCTAGAGTATGTTGCGGACCGGAGCCTCCCAGCGCAATGGAGATCATCGGCTCAGTGGATCTCGTCTGAAACTCTGCCTCGTAATCTCCACGTTGTCGGGCGGAGAGACATCCAATACGGCCTCCGCAGACAGACAAGTACCCTCTTTCCTCTAGCTTACACGGCGCTTATCCTTATTTACATCTTAGAGAAAGATGGTGGAGTCAACAGAGCTCGCGGCTGATCCAGGTAAAAACTCTAAAGTGGGAGGGAGTAGGTGCTTCTGCTGGCGATGGCCTTGACTTTACGTCTTCTGAGACTGACATAGATTTTGATATGAGGATTGTGATAGACGGGTCAACCTAACGATAGAGCTCTCATCGCAGTCTCTAACGTCTTATCGTTGTTTTTTATCGCAGCCTATGACTTGACACAGGTGCTGTCGCCATTCTTGGATCTGCACCTGGTCTTCCCGCTCATCCAGTTTATCGAAGAGAGGGAAATGTACAGTCCAGAGGGGCTCTTACAAGCTAAGCTAGACCTGCTTCGGCCGACGAATATGATAGATTATGCGAAGGATATATACTGCCAGCTCAACAACACAGAGGATGCTCCTGCAGGTTGGGCTTGATGACCTCCTCTTATTGGGTTGCGGCCCCAACAACGCCTTTGCAATTATCCTTTTCTATGTTGGGTATCTGTGACACTCGCGGACTGAGCTTTCTCATCGTGCGACAGAGTTTGATGAGAGAAGAGACACAATTCTAGATATTATGGCGTCTCTCAAGGATGAGGCCAAGGTTATCTTGGACCTAATAGAGGACCAAGAAGAGTTTGAAAGGCTTCAGACAAACAAGCAGTTTACCCGACAGCACCTGGCTGAGGCCTATGATGTGCGTTCGTGATTGCAAACATTATACTTTCGGATATCACTGAGCGCTGAACCCTCGTCCATAGATTCACACCGAGACTCTCGATGCGCTGTACAAGTATGCTAAGTTCCAGTATGAGTGCGGCATCTACGGTGATGCACTTGTGTATCTGACTTGCTATTGGTACGCAACTCTCTCTTTTCTTCCTTGTCAGTTTCCTTCTTTGTCCAGAGTCCTAAGGCTAAGGACTATTAGATGGGGCGCGAACCTCCAGTGAGCGGCATGCCCAATGCTGAGCACGATAACCTCTATGTTGCTTATTTTTGTGTGCTTCTAACCCTCTTTCGATGGCTGCTTCTCTTTGGGATGTTTACAGTCAACTTTTCGAGGACCACCCTTCAAAGGTGATCCCAGCGCTTTGGGGCAAGTTTGGCTCCGAGATTTTGATGATGGACTGGGATGCAGCTCTGGAATCTCTGAATAAGCTCAGAGACCTTTTGGATGGTCAGGTGAGGAGACTAGTAGAAGATAGAGCTAGTGCGCCATCAATAGCAGATATACAGAAAATATGTTTCTGTCAGGCGACGATCTTCTCGAGGATGCTTAAATTTAATCTTTGAGAACTGATTGGCGTCTCAAGATGCCACTGGGGAAAAAATTTGCCTGAGAGAAGACGTAGACGCCAGCTTTAGCCATCAAAAGCCCAATTCGCACCGAGGCTGTGGCTCATTTAGTCCATGATATTGTCGCTGCAGCGCTTCCCCGCTGCATGACTAACGCTGCTTTCCTCTCTCCTTGGTCCCTGCACTCAGTCGTTTGCAGCGCCTTTGGAACAGCTTCAACAGCGATCATGGCTTCTTCACTGGGCTCTGTTCGTCTTTTTCAATCATCCAGAAGGCAGAGACAGTATCATCGACTTTTGCTTCCAGCAGAGGTCCGACCATCTGCTGCGATACTATCCCGGGCTGGCGCCTGCTCTTGGTTATTTGCCTCCTATTGTTCATTTCTGATATTGGTACCTACCGCCGTGCCTCCCGTCACTTGGCTAACTGCAAACGGTGTGATTCTAGATACATGGAGGCTATCCAGACCAATTGCCCGTGGCTCTTACGCTACCTCACCACTGCAGTGATCATCAACAAAAGACGGCGCAATGTCTTGAAGGACCTAATCAAGGTTATCCAGCAGGTGCGATATATATCAAATCGTCTCTTACTGTTCTGAAGGGTTTGGCGTCACCGACGGGGCCGGATCACTTTGTGCTCGTTGCTATGACAATGTTTATCTGCCTGTTTCTATTCATAACATGCCTGCGTTTCTCTCTTCTAGGAGGGCAATACCTACAGAGACCCCATCGTTGACTTCTTTGAGTGTTTATACGTAAATTTCGACTTTGAGGGCGCTCACCAGAAGTTGAAAGAATGTGAAAGCGTGCTTGTTAGCGATTTCTTCCTTGTCTACTGCCATGAAGAGTTCATGGAGAACGCCAGACAGTTCATATTTGAGATCTACTGCAGGATACACCAGAAGATCGGCATCGGGTAAGTGTGGGCCTGGAGAGATACATACGGACGAGGCATGACTAGCGAGGCCTGAAGAAGTATGACTGCTTGTTGGGGAACGGTAGTCAACCTACATTTTTTGCTGAGCAATCGAGAGCTTTCATCGGGAACTGGAGGGAAGGCAGACAGCGGGCAACAGTAAGAAAAACTGAGTCTCAATTTGACCTTTGACAGAATGTTAGCTGAGAAGCTGGGTATGGAGGAAGACCACGCTGAGAGATGGATAGTCGACCTCATTCGCGCCGCACGGCTGGATGCCAAGATTGACTCACAATCAGGAGTCGTCATCATGGGTACACAATCAGTTAACATGTAAGTGGGAGCCACAGGACAAGAGAGGTAGACGTACGGTATAGGAATAGGTATTTTTGTTGATTACGAAGCTCCGGGGAATTCAGTGACCTTAGGGACTGCTGACGAGCTCTCAACGTTTATCCTTTCTTCTAAAACTGATGCACCGTACACTGATGTTCCGCTCCCTCGTTGTCCGCTTTCAGCCATCAGCAGGTGATTGAGAAGACGAAGGACCTGGTAGCGAGAAGCCACGTCCTTGCCAACAATCTAGATGAGACCAATGAGTCTGGAGACCGCAAGAAGGGCGGCAGGAGAGACGATAGGGGAGACAGACACCGTGGAGACAGGGACAACAGGGAGAGAGGAGGGCGGAGAGATAACAGGGAGAGGCGTGACAGATACTAAGCTCTTATAGGAAGCGCCACCTTAACGTCTCCTACTCTGTCCTACATGGTAGTCGTTCCAAAAGAGAAGGTGAAGTGACGAAGAGCAGGAGCAGTAAGCTTACATAGGAACAGCGTGCTGTGCCCTGAGGGTTTTCTATTGAAGCAAATAAACACGAAGACAATGACTGAATATTCATACTTAGAGTGCTTCCGCTTCACGTGCTTCCGCCTTCGATGTCTCCCTCTTGCTTGCGGCTTCGTTTTCCTGTTCTAGCGACTGATACGGGTCATAAGAGAAGCTGCCGAAGTTGGAAGTAGAAATGGACTCCAATCTTGCTGGCTGTCGTCACTGAATGCGCGAAGATGAATCGTGCGACAGTCACTCCTAGTAGGGTTCATTCATCTTCGCGCATTCAGTGACGACAACCAGCAAGATTGAGTCCATCTCTGATACTGTTGAATGTCTGTCTGGAAGAGGTACAGCAAGCTGCGAAAGGCGATATAAAGGAGGTAATCATTCACTCAATCAGCGACCTCCCCTCCTCCCTAAGGGTTCAATGCTCCTGTCACCCCTGAGCTCGCAGCCTACCCCTAACCCCACTTTCTTACTTCAACGCCATCAGGCTATTCTTATTGGCATGGATCGCACGGCGACGGCCTCGAAATTGTGACTCGTGGAGCATTGCTTGATCCACTTCAATTTGTGATTCATGACAATGAGAATAGCTTGATGGCGTTGAAGTGAGAAAGTGGGCAAGGTTTGCCCGATGTCTCTTGAGCTCTTCGAATGCGCTGAACCCATACTTAAGCGCATTGGTCACAGAGACGAGAAATACAATCTCAAAGGATGGACGCAAAAGACATGCCTCTGTAACCAATGGACTTATGGGTTCAGCGCATTTGAAGAGCTCAGAGACCTTGTTCAAGCATACACCTTAGATAGGTTGGCCTTGAATCTCTGCCGCTGTCATCCGCGAACCGCCACCATCCTGCTGCCTTGCGTGCGTGCGCACAACAGACGTCTGGCCCGCATCCAGCATATGACAGATTCACAACGTCACAGGGACATGTGGCGCAAGAGCAGAATCCAGTTGCCAGTTGCCTTCAGTTCTTTGTAAGTTTCTGGAAGCCCGGCACATCTCCTTTGTCACCTCTGATATATGCCATAAAAACTCCAATAGAGTCACTGGGATGTATCGCTTTCATCATTTGCTCTATCCTTCCGTTAAGGATGACAGCTAGGTCAACGGTTCCGTAGAATGCTAAGCTGACTCAAGTCACCGATCGAGTAGAAGGAGGGAGAGTCTTTGTCCTCTGTCTTCAGTAGCTCCCCCTCTTATCGCATTCCTCACTCAAGAGTGATAGAATGCCAAACAAGGCGCGGCCATTGTTAAACTGCCAAGGAAACGTGGCTGTTGACAAGCCCCAACAGTCTACCTTCTGCCACATCTCAGAGGGCGAGGAACCTTCGTAGATCGCAAGCTCAACGGAAGGATAGAGCAAGTGATGAAAGAAGTACAAGTTGGTTTTAGAGCTATTTGGAAGGACTGGAGGAGTGGCTCTTCTTGAAGTGAGCTTATGCTTTTGCCTCTTGCATTATGGGAGGTGATCTGCAGTTCATTTCTTCCCATCTTGGATAATGCTAGTGCGGACTCCCTCGATACCTGGATACAGCTCATCCTCTTTGCAGCTGCTCCTATTATTGGCCAGGTTACCCATCCCTGTCACCGTCAACACCAACAGAGGTATCTGTCACTGTGTCTTCTTTTAGAAAGCGCCAGACTTGACAATTTCAAGGAAGCAGCGCCAGATTATTTCTGCCAGGACCGTCTTCTTCGTGGTCATCACTCTATTGGTCGACCGACAGAGAGGAGAGGAGTGAATGGTGGCAGAAGGTCGCAACGCAGATCTTACGTCGTTTTAGTGCTGCTGGAAGGGATGGCGGCACGAACGATGGCACGTAACGCACCATCCTCGGTGTTTGACTGATTTCAGTCAGTTCTCTCCTCGCTCCACGTCACGAGGTCACTGTTGTCCATTATTCATTGATGGATGGAGGAGAGTCATCGCTCTTCTATTATAGATATAGCATGCGACGTGAGGCTGCTGGCTGCTGGCTGCTGATGTGTGTGAAGATGATGCCAATGCGTAGCAGGTACTGCATCCTGACAAATCTATAATGAAGGGTTGTGCCACTACAGGAACTATTTTACCCTGATGCAACTATGCCCACCCACTCCTAATATAATGATCTACGTATAAGTTGGGTGGGAGTCTAGTGTGCCTCACCACTCCAGCTATGAAAGTTGAAAGATCGCACGATCCGGTGTCCTTCTTCATGGGCGAAATAGGGAAATAGTAGTACGAAGCAGCTCTTTTGAGAGGAGAAAACAGCCGTCACCATTTTAGACATAACTCCTCGACGGCTGGGAGTTAGAAGGTGCCCTTGAAATATGTTGCCCCTGAACTAAATGGCTAGCAGGACTCAAGACGGTTTGTCCATGGGGTGTCGTGGGAACAGACGCCACTCTTGACATACGCTGCAAAATAACCTAAGCTGGTTCTTCTTCTTGAATTTAGCCTCTTGCTGTTGTGTATGAAATCTCTCTTATGAACCGTTTTAGTACGACGAGTACGAAGAGATTATCGCTGTCATTGCCTGGTAATAACGCATGGCATCCTCAACTTCCTCTCTTTTGATGGGCGACAGCTGAGTCTGGTTGAGCTTGCAGATTGCAGATCACCGTATTCCGGACTATGCCCTTGGAGTTAGTTCTATCCAGAAGAGCGGTAACACTACTGTCAACAATGTACGTACTGTACTGAGTACAAATAATCTTGAAACTTTATACATTCGAGCCGATTTGGAACCCGTCCTAACATATAGAGAATAGAAGAACATTGCCAAAGGACACGAAGGACAGAAGCGCCGAGATGAGAGAGAGGGAAGCCGTAGTCGTAGGACGAGGACTACTTGAAGAAGGCGTAGGCGCAGGATCCTGCGACGGTGGGTTATCTTGCAGAGAGTTGCACACAACCGTAGAGCCCTCAAAGAGAGGAGTGAGGACAGAGTTCAGATCCTCTGGTGCATTGGAGTCTGTCAGCGCCCTGTTTAAAGCATCCTTCACCGCGTCTTCCACCTGCACGACGGAGACAGGACATGGAAACATGAAGACGTTTAGAGAAAGGCAACAACTTGGACAATTTCAGAGATTCTGCTGCTTGAAGCGCTGCTAATCCCAACACCAGCAAGGGATCAGAGGAAAAGGATCAGAGGGAAAGGAATGGCAAGCGAGATCCTGAGCCCTCTCTCGCTATACATAAAATTCTGTCAATGAAGAATCACGAGGTTTTCGTAACTAGGACGAAGGCAGCAGGAGAAGAGTGGCTCCTCCTTATCTCCTCGCTCTTGCCATCCAAATTCTCCTTACATTTTTCGTGATATCTTTGATCTTCAGGTCTATTCCTGCGATAGTCTTCTTGATCACGAGATCCGGGGTAATTGTTACTTTCTCCACTTTGAGGCTTGTGAGGTGCGGGGAGGAAGGGGAGCAGCCCATCACAATGTCAATTGTAAACTTTACCGGCCCCTGGCAGCAATAGTCGGTGCCGTCTGCTACCTAAGATGGACGACGATGATGGGATTAAGAAGGTGATGGGGGAATGGGAAGGGTGACATCAAAGAGGAGGAGATCTTCTGATCAACACAGAGTCAAGAAGCTGTTGTCTAGAGTCCTAAGACGCGAACGTTATGTCATAAGAAGTGGCAAAGTCCTGCAGCTGTGGTGTGAGGCCCTCTTACCGCCGCGCAAGCGCCTGTGAAAGGAACACATGCTTCAGCTCTCAAGTTCAGCGGCAATTCTTGGAAGGTAGCTGTAGCTCTAAGTGTGGATGGGGCAGTCGAAGTGGCCCCATCTGAAGTAGCGGCCGGCGGGATGACTTGACTATCCTCTAGCTTAAAGGTGTTGAGACCACCCACCCAGTAGGCGTATGCTCGATACGCTGAGTTCTTGTCCTCGTAAAGCAAACCCGTCTGGGAGAAGGTTGTGAAGGCAGCCGCGGGATTTGGTTAGAGACATCATGACTTCAGGACAACTCCAGCGGTGGACCGTAGACACAGAGAGCCGTAAGAAGTCTTATCGGAAAGGGTCTCAAAGCAGTGATATAGCAGAGAAGAAGCCAGGCTCACCTCTTTGCAAGGAGTGGGAGGCGTGTCAGCAGTACAGTCGCCCACACTGGCTGGCAACTTCTGCAGGATTTGGTTCTCCAAAATGGTTCTGAATTGCGTGGCAACCGTCCCAACGGTGTCAGGGAAAGAAACATTGTTAGAGGCGCCTTCAGTCCTTCCGACTAGCAGGAGGCTAAAGAGCACTGCCAGACATATTGAGCCAAAGGGGAAAGACGCGGGACAGAAGCTAGTACGCTTCCTAGCAAGGCGCTGCCCAGTAACCATTTTTTTTAATCTTGTTGCTTCCCCACTACTTGGGTCTCTCCTTCGCGGTGGCACTTCTTCTAAGTGTTAGCACGGCGAGACTCTTCAAAAGTCGAGAGAAGGTTGATAACTGGGCGGTGAGTGAGGTAAAGTCAGACTTTGGGGAGCTGCTGATATTTTGTCTTTGGTGGAAAAGTAAGAAGTGATGATGATGGCAAGAGAGGGACGACACTCCAGAAGCTCTAGCAGACGGGCGGTCGGGACGGAGGAAAGGATGACTACTTGAGCGTTTCCATTATTGATTATCCGTTCTATGCGGAAGACCTCTAAGAAAGTAGACCACAACTGACTATCTTCAAGAATAGCAGAAAGGATGGTCAAAGGCCAGTGGGAATCTAAAGGCGTTTAAAGTGGGCATAAGCTGCTGCATTAACGCTCGGAGAGAGCAAGAACCTGCTGCTCTTCTTCCCCTTCTGTTCTTCAACGAAAGAGGAGGAGGTGACAAAGGTAGGCGCACAACAGCTGGATCAGTTGGGAGGAGGAGGGCGAACAAAGAGAGAAAAGAAGCTGAACTGCACCGCTCTATCATTCTCTTCCCTCTTCGGCTGTCCAGAAGGTTGACGATCCAGAGCTGCGGAGGAGGAAGAAGAACAAAGCGCAAAGAAGAAGACCGACCAGCGGCGCAAAAAGGGTCACAGAAGAAGGAGGCAGAGCTGGAGGAGCCAATTATAGGAGATTCTATAGGGATACGAACACAAGGGCACAAGGAGCGCACAATCGTGCCCAGAAGACCAGGAAATCCAGCTGACAGATTGCAGGGCGAACCGTCCAAATTCATGGCCCACAACGGAGACAATGGAGGTCCAGGTTTGCTAGGGGGGTTACTGGAGGGACTAGTCTCTGTGCGCACTATTGTGCGAAAAGCTGGGTGGGAGGATTACATTGAGGGAAGCCTTTTTGTAGTACCATTTTATTCTACTGCACGTCAGGGTGGTACTAATGAGCGCACGCTGCGAACCCCGCCCCCCATAGTACTAAATGTATGAGCTTCGACGAGTAAATCCGCACTATCTGACGCACTGTGGAGCGCCCTTATTATGTTATGGAGACATCATCAGAATCTGCAACAGACCTGCAGCTCCAGCTTCTTGGCTCGCTTTTGCCATCATGAGATTATGAGAAGATGGAGCTTGTTGGTCATCGTGGTGATGATAGTGCTTCACTTTCATCTGCTCACCAGCAAAGGAGTTTCCTCTTCCATTGTCAACGCCTCCTCTGAGTGAACCATTCTCTTGGCAGGTGACACTAGTAGGTGGCCGTACTATTGGTCTAAGGACAATATTATCTCTTATCAGCTAGCTGGGCTGTTTGGAGGCTAAGCTTAGAGAAGACCTCTCTCGCTCACTCTTTTTGTCGCTCACTCTCGTCGTGCCTTGCTGCTGCCGCGTAACCTGCTGCATATTGAACGCGGCCCCAGTGACGGCATAGCATTTGGAGTCAACAAGCTCTCGAACACGTCACAGGGTCTGAAGGGCCGAAGCTTGTTGGGTGATATGAACAAAAAGGATGCCGGCCGTCATCACGATGCCCATGGAGATGGTCAATTGGATTTGCAGTCTCCTTCTTCTGCGGCGCCCCCAACCCTGTTGTCTCTCTGGCAACTGGAGTCCGTCGTGGTGGATGAAGAAGAGATAACAATGGACGGCTTGGTAGGCTTGCGATTTACCTTTGAGCGACTCAAGCAGAGCGAAGAGCAATGCATTCGTTCTCTTACTGCACCTATGGCAGGAGCTAAACCCTCCTCCGGAGAGTCAAGATTGTCACGTGTGCCTCCTCCTCTCCACCCTGACGATCCCGCAACTATGGTTTACCGGATGATTGTGTCCATGGGAGCTGGGTCAAGGCGGAACTTTAAAAAGCTGTGCATGGAGTACACCAATGAACTGCGTGACCAACAAGCAATATTGGTCGGCATCCCGAGTGGTCACTCATTCCGAGGGGACCAGCGGGACTTTTTATCTGTCCTCCCGCTCACTGGCTTCACGAGACATCCGATATCGCCCCCATACCTGAGAGTCCCTCATCCAAGCCTTGGACAAACAGATCTCTACTCGTTGATTGTGGAAGAGTATACACCTCTCCTTACTCAAGAGTTCATATCCGCTCACCTAAAGGCTGATGTAGTGGCTAGGGTTTGTCCGCTACTTTTGACAGATCTCGGCGGCATGGGCACCTGGCACAACTTCAAAGCTCAACAGGGCTGGAGTGAGGTACTGATAGAAGTTGATGAGCAGAAAGTCATAATCTGTTATATGAAGCAGGACGGCGCTCTTAGCTTGGAGCCAGGCGCGATGCTTAATATTCTAGAGAGCCTTCGAGATTCAGACAGTGTTGGAACGTTCTTGGCCAAAGCGGAGGCCGTTCTACCCTGCTCCAGAGGCCAAGAAGAAGAGCTCTCTGTTTGTTTCTATCACTTCCAACGGCCTGCGCAGAGCAGCACCTTCGACATCACTTATTTCGCGGGATAGAACGTTGCTCATAACTGGGCAGTGGTGGCTTTCTTTCTTGAATATCGCGTGATGGTTCCAATAACTTCCACAATTCCCTATACCGAACCAGCTCAGCTCACGAGTGCACATAGCATGTTACTGGAAGGTGCCCTAACAGAGCTTTTCCTAGTATCTGACGCCTCCTGCTGAGCTGGTTGAGCGAAGAGACGAGGGACACACCATCACTCTGTACAATCTAAGAACAACCGTGAAAGTCCATGAAGCTTATCATTCTACGCACTCGGTGGCTGCCTCAAAGCTCTCCTCCGGCTCTTCCTGGTGATCAACAACTAAATAGAATAATGTAGACAAATGTGAGACAAGAAGAGAAGAAAGAAATCATAAGGTAGCTTTCCTGTTGGTTATCATGGGAAAAGGGGCTATTGGCAGCAGCAACAAGGGCTTGGGCTCATTGTATGCTTTATATTTCACATTTAACTGGCTAACAGAGTTCAGGGTATGTATGGTACGTCTCTCTGACCCTTCGCCTCTACATGGACCAAAATTCTTACCTATCATCGCCAACCTTAGAAATGAGCGGCTAAGTATGGCATCGCTCAGCCGCATTGAATACATCGCGCCCTTCTCTCATATCGGCGTGCCTGTCCAACTTTCTTCTCCGTAGTGATGCAATCACCAAAGGACCTTGCGCAATAATACTCTGCCCCCAGTTGTCGGCTGCTGTGCAGATCCGCCACCGCCTTGCTGCTGCTGCAGCCATGCTTCTCTGGCCTGGCATACGTCATCTTGCTGCCTTGTCCTGTTGAGGTCTAGAAGGCGCAAAGGATAGCCCGCCGCCCTTAGAGTGGCACGGGCTTCATTGTAGGCTTCATCGGGCAGTTGTGCTTGAGTGGAAAGAATGCGGGCATCCAAATAGCACGGCGCGCCTACGACGATGTACTGGATTTGACTGTTGTTGGTAGGTGGAGAGCTTTGTTGGTTATTTTGCTGGCTTTGCCGCTTGATGTCAAGGATGAGGAAATCAGCTCCGCCAGGATACAGCCTCTGTCTCTCTTGATCTGCTGTCTCTTCGTTTTCCCCTCCTTGTTGGCCACTGCCGCTAGAGGAAGCATTGATGGCTACAGCTCCTACCTTCTCTGACCAAGGGAAGGTTGCCGTACCATTCATGGTCTGGGTTTCGTTGTTTCCGGTAGTCACGCATACAGCTTGGGCCTGAAGCTGCTCTTCTTTGTCTTGCTGGCCCGTTCCATCTCCTTCCCCCGGCTGCTGCTGCAATGTAGCAGCCACCGCTCCCTCTACCGAGGCAGGCTGACCCTTGCCGGTCTTTAGGACGCAGCGGGCGGAGGCATGGACGAAGAGAGTGCAGCCAGGAGTGTTGCGACACTCGTTGCAGCATCCTTCTGGGTTCTCCATAGGGACTTCCTTGATATCATTACCAGGATAGTCAGTGTTCTGCTCGAAAGCGCTACATTGAGCTTGCTGCTGCTGCTGACCACCACCAGTTCCTCCTCCTTGCTGTGGGCTGCTGATGACCAAGGTTCCACAGGCGCACTCCTCGCTATATCTCCCTCTGGACGTGGCGGTGTTGGCCTGCTCGTACCAAACACCCTGTAGCTCTTGAAAATTGAACGCTGGACCTGCCACTACTGGCTGCCAATCGCAGGTATAATTTCTGCCTTGTGAAGAAGGCAACTGAAGCAGCAGAAGAGAGCTACTCAGGACAACAATGCTAGAAACGACCCTGGACACCTTCATCGTGATCTCTGCGTTTGAGTTCGTCGCGGCGCACTTTCTCCCTTCTGGCTAAGTTATACACTAGTTCTGTCCTTCTTCCGTAAGATGTCCGTGAGCTGCCCAGGTGCGCGCCCTTGTGACGAGAAGGAGGCAAATGAAAGAATGAGAATATGACCTTGGCTAAAGAACCTCAGACACCTCTATCATCATCAGTGAGTTCATTATTCAGTCAATGTTCATGAGTCCAGACAAGGGGAACAATAGTGGTGGTGCGGGGGAAGGTTGCTAACAAGGAAGTTCCTTCATGAAGAAGAGCGAACAGCTGCTTATGTGAACTGTTGCCAGTAGCTTTGCAAGGAGAAAGGTCTATGACAGTAATAATGAGGCTGAAAGAGAGTGGAGCTGGGACGGTTAAAGAGGTATATCCACTACTTCTTCTCTAGGTGGATGAAGCGCTTTTTCGTTTCTTCCTGTTGGAAGGTCAGAAGCAACGAGAGAAAAGAAAAGTAAATTCATAGTGGTTGAGATCATCATAAAGCTCTATCTAAGGGCTACAAAGGCCAGACGGACCTGGAATCTTCATTGGGAGAACGCGTCTTGCGGGTCTTCCAAGGTAGCAATGGCCGCTTATTCTTTCACTTCTCTTCAATGATTCTCTTCCGCCTCACCACCACTCTCTGAAGAGCCACCTACCCCAAGCGTTCAGGGTAGTGGCCAGTGGTTGTCTCCGAACACTTGCGGGCAATGTCGGTCGAATCTTCAGGAGGAGACCAAGGAAAGGCCAAGGGTCTTGGCTACCTAGAGGCAACGCTAGCCTGTTCGTGGTTGGTAGGAGGAGAAGTGATGACTTCCCACCAGAGAAGTCGATAAAGTCTGCAGCAAATCTAACTTTCACCACTGCGAGCGTTTGCGTGTTCTCCAAAAACTGGACTCCTCCTGACTGGACTCCTTTATCGTCGCGTTGCAGTTCCGCTTGGGCCTCTGACTACTTTCTAGGAACTACGAGGAACTAGAAGCACTCGTAGATGCGCATGCTAGGCTCATTCACCTCTCCTTGTGTGCTAGCAAACAACCGAAGAACTACTAGGTAGGAGAGCAGCAAGACCCCAAGGTAGAAAGCAGAAGTAAGTAGTAATAAATGGGGGCAGAACCTCTTCACAGCTGCACTGGCAGGCTAAATAAGATTCTTATCCTGCCGGATCTTGTGGGCAGCAGAAAACGGCACCTTGCAAGCCAGCGTCGCCTGACTGCATGCAAAAACAAGGAATTCCGATGGACATTGTTAGCAAGACCTGAGAGTAGAAGATAGATACCTAGAGATATATGACTCGTATATATGAAGGAAGGACGTTCTTCCTTTTCCTTTCTCTTCCAACTAGCTCCTCGCTGTCGGCTTCGCTCCCCAGCGCGGGGACCTGTTCTCCCACCTCGACGTACAATCCGTGCTTGCTGTTGTCCTCAGTCCTGGTCTCCGACGATCTCGATCGACGATGCGACGGCCATTCCTCTCCTGCTGTCCTCTGTCCTTCTCCTTTAGTCTCGTGACGCTCCCTGTTGTTCCTCGTTCTCTACTATGGTCTGCTGCTGCTTGGGCTAACGAGCGGTGGTGGCAACAAGGCGCTAGGGAGCGAAGAGGCTGCTGCTTCTTCTCCGTTACCATGCCAGCAGCTCCTCGTAGCAACCAGCAGGAGGAGGAGGAGGAGGGCTGCCAGTGTGGGTGCTGAACACTGAGCGCCTCATGCTGCGGGCGTGGGAGACAGAGTAAGGAGTAATGTTAGGGCTAAAGGGAGGAGAGAGGGAAGCTGAGTCACGTGCCGGTTCAAGGCCGGTCCCCGTCTTATTGTTCCTCTATCCCAAGGCCGCCACTGCGAGGAGTGAGAGGGGTCTTTGAGAGGGACATGCGGCCCTCATATTGTCGCCTTGATCTCGTCAGGGTCCCTGGTACACTAATAGCTATACTAATAGAGCGCCCGATAATGGAAGAAATGAAGGGGTAGCATCCGTAACATCCCAAAAATCACCACAAAAGCCCAATCATGTCGTATTTTCGCGGTAGGGTACAGTAGGGTACAGTATTGACTCCACAAAGAACATTGGACTTGAACTGCTCTTGAGGAGGAAGGCCATTATTATCCCTCTCTGACACTTCATCACCATGAAGAAGCTGCTGTTGCTCGTGCTGCAGGAGGGAAGACGGCGCGGCTGCCCGAAGATCCAGTGGATGGACGAAGCGTAGCGTAGCTCTTTCAAGAAGGCTCTTCGGCTGCTTTGTCGAGTGGTAGAAACTCCCTCATTCTCATCAGGAGCTTATTGGTGCAAAACTGAGTGAAGAAGCAGGACAAGAACAGAAACGAAGGCCATAGCAACCTCTCCTCGGTACCACTACTCAAAGACAGGGGAGCTGGTAGGTCCCTTCTGCGAGCCGCCGAATCTTCTCCAGAAGGCGCATTCCAACAGTGAGTCCCTCTTGTAAGAGGGTTGCTAAGTCTGACTGCTGCCCACTCTTCTCATGCGCAGTCATCACTCAAAGGGAACACGGTAACAAGTACAGGCAGAGGTGACTGAGAGAGTTATTATCAGATCCGTTTGAGGTCTATTTTGGGAAGCCTTCGTGCACCTTATAACAGCTTCAGAGTTGACCATGGAGCTTGCAGCAGCAGCGGCAACGAGGAGTACAAAATAGGTAATGACCGTGTTCATCAACAACAAGGAGGGGCACCGATCGAACCCTAAGCAGGTAGAAGCCTTTTTCTTCATAGTGAGGCACGTTCAGCTTAGCGATTGGCTCACTTTAGGAGCTTATGTATACCTTGATCCTGGTAAGCTCACCCGATGAAGGAGGAGAGGAGGAGGAGTCCAAACTTCATATTGAGAGAGTGAATCTATAAAAAAGCTACTATTATTGCGTGCTAGTAACTCAAGAGTGTGGCTGAAAAGGGAAGTTCATCATTCGTGGAGTAAAGAAGGCGCCTTCCCCTTGCTGATGTAGTACAATGCGCTGTGGACAGGGTCATCCTAGAAGAAGAAGGCGTTATTATGGCCTTCACGTGGTGATGATTGCCACGACCCATAGTATGAGGTGCCTCACCTATAATGGCCGATTTGCCCTCGTTATGGCCGCTCTGTCTAATCAAATGTTCCCCAAAAAAGCGGCCAAAGACCGGAAGTTCGTCCGCTAACAAATGACGGACTTCAGACCGGCCATTGTTAGATTGACCATCTCCTAGCCTAGAATTATAGTGTAGTGGTGTATGAGTACTTATTATCCTCCTACGTACTGCCGTGCTAAACTGCTCCATCCCGTCCGTCCGCCGCCCATTATATCGTGCTCCGACAGTCATCAGTTGTTCAACAATCAAAATCCGCGAGACAGCACGCAGGAACTGCCACCAACTGTCAGTCATCATCACCACTCCGCAGGACCATCATCATTATCGAGGAAGATGAAGAAGAACGAGGGTGACCGACAACAAGCAAGAAGATAGCCAACAAAGCCTAAGACCTTGAGGACTATCATGTCCGTTACAATCCAAGCTCAATTAAATAGCCGCTAACACCCTTTCGTAGACTTATTTTTGGTGGAACATCTTCAGATCAGGCATATGACAAGGGCTGAGACAATGTTATCAGGAATATACTAGTGTTTGTAGCAATACCTCAAGAATAAGTGTGACCACTGAGCTTAGAGTTGTGTCTCTTCGACAATTGCGCAATAGAAAGTGACAGGGAAAGCAGTGGGCGAAGCGTGGGGCCAGCCTTTATGGCTGATGACTGATGATGAGCAACAAGAGCCGTGGTGAGGACAGTCAGCCTCTGGACGGAAGGTGACCAGGCAAGAGCCAAGAGGGAAAGACAAAGAGAGGGAAATAGAGACCACGGGAGAAGAGGGCCCGTGTGTCCTTTGAGAGAAAGAGAGAGGGGATAGATTGAGGTGCATCCATAAGAGGTCGTACGAGGAGGAGGAGATGATTGAAGGAAGAGAGAGACAAAGTGAGCGAGAGAAGGACAAGGACAAGCAGGGCGAATGCTAGGAGTCCATAGCCTCCTTTCTTATTACTCTCTTCCCTGCACCTGAAGGTTGGTCAACCCGGGCACTCTTCAGGTGGCAGGAGACTTACTGGTATCTACACCAGCTTCTGTGACTGAGAGGAGCAAAGAGCCTGGCAAGCGACGATACGACAGGGGCGGCCAACGAGCAAGAAGCAAGGGTGGTAAAGGGTAGAAAGGAGCCAGCGTTGAAGGAGATGGAAGCGTTCGCCAAGTTGTATGAGGAGAAATGCGTAGAACACGGTGTGAAAGCCAATGACTTCTTTCTGAAGCAGCTAAAAGAAAGCGGGGATCGTAAGGGCTTGCGGTCCTTATACCTGTCTGGACATCTGTAAGTTTGCGTATCTCTCACTGTCTTGCTTCGAGTGCTTACTGCGCAGAGCTCTGCGGCCTCCTCTGCATTCTCCTTGCTCTGTCCTTCGTCACACTAATCCTTTACTTCCTCTGAATGTTCTCCACTGGGTTTTCACTGTGCGCCTTCTTGAACCTCTTCGTGCCATCTTCAGTCTTCTCAACCTTCTTTACCGCGCACTATACCCACATGCTCTAGGAAGGAAACATTTGACCATCGGGTGACAAGTAAGGATCTCCAGCCTATAGCAGAGGCTCTAATTGCCATCAGTGCCCCTGAGGCAGGAGAAAGCGCCAGCATCAGGTTGGAAGAGCTTGATCTCCAGAATAATAACATTGGCGCAGAGACTGAGGAGGCTGAGACTATTTTTACCGCTACATGGGAGACCTTCTTGGTAGGAGATGCTCTACTCGTGAGAATCTGCCAATCTCTTTCGACTTCACTGAGTCCAGTTCGGTCTGGCAGCTGTCCGGTCGTCTTCCCGCCTTGGTCCTGGCTTGTCCACCTAAGGCTGCTGCCTTCTACCTCTATATCCTTTCGCTCTGTCCTTTTCGCCGGTCTCCCGAAACAACCTCTCCTTTGCTTCGTCATCCCCGCCCTCGCGCCCCTATCTGGCCCTCTCGCTGGTAGCTGATGCCCCCATGGTACATCTTACTCTATGGATCGACACTTTTCTCTAACTCTACTGTCTCATTCTCTCTTCACATATGTCTCATAAACAGACAAGAGGACTCCCTTCCCTACGATTCCTTCACACGGTAAACCTTAGAGCCAACAATATTTCCTCCAACCTCTGCGAGATCCTATGCCGTTATCTCTCCGACAACAGCAGTATAGAGAATCTCTGTCTCTCGTCTAACCCTCTGGGAGAAAAAGGAGGACAAGCCCTGGCGGAACTATTGGCAGTGAATCGGACCCTCACGGCCTTGGATATAGGGAATTGCGGGATAAACTTGAAGGCACTCATCAGTCTCACACAGTCGGTTGCTGGCAGTACTACCCTGAAATCTCTGACTCTTGATGCTTTGGATACACGGTCAGCGACGGTGAGTAGCACTTCCATTATTCCTTACGAGTGCATCTTCTTCCTTCCCTGCCTCCTGGTCCAGTGCAGACCTTTTTTCTAAAAGCCACCTTCAACTACTACCAGACCGAGACGGCCAGTCACATTGGCCGGATGATTCAGCGGAACAAGAGCCTTCGCAGTCTCTCTCTCGCGAAACTGAGTCTTGGGGACGGAGAGGCAAAGATCTTGGCGGAGTTCCTTGTCGAGAACAGATCTCTCACATCGCTTTCGCTATCTAGCAACCAGATCGCAGGACAAGGGGCCAAAGCCCTAATGACATGCGTCTTTCAGCATCTTCCTCCTCTCTCCTCCCTTGACCTATCTAACAACAGGATCATGGACGAGGGGGCCCTGGCGGTGGGCAAAGCTCTGGCAGTCAATGGCTCTCTTAAGACGGTTAACCTTAGAAATAATCGCATCTTCGATAGCGGTAAGAGTATGTCATGGGCTCTTCTTTTCAGTGAGCTTATTTAGCATCTCTCTCCACCATTCCTCTCATAATTTCTCTCGTTCCGCTGAGAGGTCTTGTTTGCTATGGTGTGGGTCTTCGCTAGCTTGCAAAGAGTTAACAGCGATGTTCTTCTTTGCCTCTCATGGGAAGTTTAACTCTTTTCCTCCCTGCATGTGGAGTAGGGCTCGTCGCAATAGCTAACGGTCTTAAAGAGAATGCATCCCTTACTCGAGTCTTGGTATGGGACAACAACTTTGACAAAGAAAGTATGGAGGCCTTTGACGAGCTCTACAATGGGCGGTGGAAAAGCTTAGGAGTACAATCAGATATTAGGCCCTACCAAGTTGATGGACAGGTCTTCTTGGCCAGAGAAGACTGTTAAAGACAAACGGGAACATAGGCTGAGGATAAACTTCAGAGAAAGCCAAATCCTGGTCTCCGTCGCACCTAGCAGAGAAAGTGTATCCAATGCTTGGACTAGTACCTCTGCTACTCTTACAGTGAAATGGCCCTACCTCCGTTGAAGCCATTGGAGCCACCAGATGGTGTATAGTTAGGGCTACAATGTACCTAGTTGCAGTTAGCTGTATAATCAGCGTCACCTGATGTCGTAAGAAGGTAGCAATGGTATCAACCCGAGCGGTATGCCTTAGTGGAATTCTCATCTACTCCGTTCGGAGCAATAAGTTAGACCGTTCAGGCACAAAGCCAGATAGCTGCCTCATTTCAGATTTCAGAGCGACCTCATCGCGTCGAGCATACCCCCGCCGATATGGCGTTGACGAAGGCTCGCTCTCTAATCCGTAAAGCTTGTTCCCCGGTCGTCTTCTCAGAGTCGGCTGCAGAAGACCGATGAAGAAGATTGTTGATATATTTTGCGACACTTGTGGGGTTAGAGGACAAAAGCGTCTTGCCCTCTATTTGCTTCTGCATCTTTATTTCATCTTCTCGGGCATCTTCTGGGTCTTCTTCCCTACAGTCTCCCCGAAGAAGAAGAGCGGCAGAGCAGCCAGGGCAGCTAGGAGCGAACATAGACAGCTAAATAGAGGAAGAAGAGCCCAGCCATTTGCCTCTATGAAGAACCCAAAGGGGGCCCCTGCCGCCGCCCCACCGAGCTGCCCCAAAAACTTGACTAGACCTCCGCCGGTCTCGCTGACACGAGGGTCGGCTAGCTCTCTAGCAAATAAACCGGCCAACATGTGAGGGGGAAATGAAAGGAAGCCAAGGCAGAAGTAGCAGAGCGAGAGAAGAGGAAGACCATCCAGCTGAGTTATTGCTAAGGAAAGAGGTGCCGCAATAAAAGAGAAAGAGACGATGATAGGTGCCCGTCTTCCTCCGTAGAGGTTGTCCGTGATCCATCCCGCTGCTAAACTTCCTACAAAACCACCCATCTCGAGAGCAAAGAGACAGGTGGAGGCTTCAGACAGAGATAAGGCCTTGTTTTCGAATAGGAAAGACGGCGCCCAGTCACTCAGGATACAGCGAAGAAGGGTAACGAAGAGGTAAGACAGGCCCAGCACCCACAGTTTCCAGTTTAAAAACACCTCCTTTTGAACGATAGCGCGAAAGTCTTTATCACCATCGCTGGGAGAAGAAGAAGGAGCAGTGACAGTCGGTCTCCTGTCCTTTTTACTCAGCTTCTTTTCCCCTACATCGTCCACCTCCGCACTATCCAGCGTGTGGAAGGCGAAAAGAGCAAGAACGAGACAGATGCCAGCTGGCAGCCACATGGTCGAGTACTCTCCGAGGTAGGCAATCGCAGGCACAAGGATGAGAGGGGAGAGAGCTGAGCCCGCGTTCTGTGAGGTGGAGAGCAGCCCATACCATTTTCCTCTCTCTTTCGGACTCTTGAAGTGCTTCATAAAGATCTTGGTCATGGCAGGCCAACCCACAGATTGAGCCAGACCATTGAGTCCCCAGACAAGGCTCATCACAGAGAGAGACGTAGACGAAAGAAGAAGAAAGTTACATAGAGACGAGAGAGCTAGGCCAAGGCAAAAAATGACGTGAGGCTGCGACATATCCACCAGTGGGCCCGCTACAAAGAGTGCATGCGAGTTGGGGCAAGGTTGTTGAGCAGGGGGCAAAATTAGAGATCAGAGGACCTTAGCGGGACAAAAGAGCAAGGAGAAAGAGGTGAAGCTTCAACAAGGCTGATGGCCAAGATCATTGGAGAGCGCCTGCCGGTCGATAATAGAGAGAGAAGAGATGGCTAAAGAGAGGTAGAGAACGAGAGGCATAAGGAAGAAGACCGAGAGGACGAGATATCGAACGACAAGACAGTAGGAAGCAACTGGGAAGACAATGCACAGTGCTCCTCACCAACGAGCTTGAAAAGCCCCATGCTTGTCTCTAGAGATGTCTGCACCACAGCGACCTCTCCTCGGCTCATCTGCAGTCTCTTTGCGACGAGAGGCATCCAGAACCCATAGTTCTTCTTCGCAAGATAGTAGCCAACGTATCCCACATACAGAGAGAAGAAGACCACATACCGCTTCGTAGGGGAAGATGAACTATCAGAAGTTGTCATCCTCGGAAAGACTCTCAGCTTGTGACCTCAGCACTAGGAGATAGCGAAGATCTTGTCCTCCTCTCTCTGTCTTTGGCTCTCGCCGTCAATCTATGCTTTGAGGTAAAGCACACTAAATGATTAGAGCTGCTCTAGAGGGAAGGTGTCTCTCCTACTGCTTGCTATCGCCGTTGGCATCTTTTCTTCTCTGTCTAGGACCTTGTCTGATCGTCAGACTCGGACCACGATCAATCGATCGAGCCATCTTCGCATCTTCCTGCTTCAGGCTCTGAGAGAAGCCCTATAAAAGCTATAGATACACTTGCATTGGCCGTCGGTTAGCGGTCAGGTGGGCAGCTCTGGATCATGGTTTGTATCAAGGATCTTAGGGTTAGCAGGCTTGTCCTCCTCGTCCCAAGTGCTCCTGATGGCACTTCCAAGAGCATCGTGGAGTCCTGCTCTCTCTCTCTCGTAGGCAGTCTAACAACAGGGAGGCTGAAGGACCATCTTCAACTTGCGGAAGATGAGGGAGGACCAATGCAGCTGTAGCGGCCGTTCTTTACCGTTCTCTTGCCCGGCCTCGCTTCTTGTTCACGCTCATGGCCACCTTGGCCCTCGTAGCTGTCTTCTATTCTTGTCAATTAGATGGTTCCTCATTAAGCTCATTCTTAACTGAGCAAGGAGAACTTTGTGATGGGATTGCCGCAGTCAACAGAGCCGGATGACTTTCTGTTGCGATCATATAGACCTAGCAACTCCTTCAATCGCCAGCCCTCGGGGTAACCTTTACATGGACAATGGGGATGATTAGCAACGTAGTCGTATAGCTAAGTTATGACAGGCTGGACGTGTTGCGCAGCAGAGTGAAGTCAATAGATCTACTTCAGCACGTTTTCTTTCCCTATACTGGGTTATACAGCCACGCTAGCAGCATGTCCTTGTGGCTCGGTTGCGAGGACTATCCGACTACGTCCAAGCCGTGCAGTGGTTCCTGCCAACACTTTCTGTTGCAGATTATGAAGGTGGCAATGGAGGAACACTAGTTATCGCGCTTTATTTATCCATCAGCTCGAAGCCAATAGCAAGCAAAGAAAGAGCAGCAGCAGGTCACCCGTCAAGGGTCTGCGGGCAAAAGAGCAGAGGATGGAGGTTGCTTCTCCCTGCCTACTTGCAGGTCTGGGAAGGAAGAGACGAAGAGTTCAATGTGAAAATGGAAGCAGGAAAAGCGACATGCAATGCATTGTGCGTTTCCACGGCGAGCCTGTCAGAGAGGGGCCATCCATCTTGAGTAGCAAGGCAAAGCCACTTCCTTCGCCCTTTCATCCAATACTTTTGCTAAATACCGCGCCGTGGAGATCTGCTGCCGTAGGAGATCTGCTGACGTTTGACTTCTTGCGCAGTGGACGTCGGGTCGTTTGACTTCTTGCGCAGTGGACGTCGAGTCGCAAATGTCTTCTTTGTAGACCAACATTGTCTTCTTCAATAAGATGTTTATTGTGGGGCATAACGATGCGGTCTCATTGTCTTGGACGCACTCTTTGGAGTGCCTTGCCCACTAGAAAATGAAGAACTGGCCGAGGTAAGCGACATGCTTTCCTCTTGCTGCTTAATAAGGTTCAGCTCATCCTGGGCTCGGGCAAGCTCGCTCTTCAATAACAGACGGCGCTTCTGAAGCTCGGAGCTTGGTTGCCCTGTCTTGGCGGCCTGAGCTATGGCATTCACAATTTCCCTCTGCGAAAGATGGGCAAGGGAGTAAAGAAGGAGACCGGAAGGTTCAGTGACTCCACCATAATGATAGGGTTTTACAGGCGAACCACGGGTTAAGGAGAAAGATATCCGCAGAAGAGCTAATACGTTGGATCTGGCCAACTCACCACTTCAGCTCTCAGCGCCTCTACCTTGGCCTCAGCACTAACCAGTCCTGGGGACTTTTTACCGCTCAGAAGGGCTGCAGGGTCACAAGCGTTAGAAGGACATGTGAGACGAGCAGCGTCATACAAAGCCGGTTCTGCCCGGGTCGGAGCTGTCTCATGAAGAGGATACAACTACCCAGCATGAAGAGCCTCCTTGGTAACAAGGTTCTCACATATAGACGTTCTGAGAAAGAGTGAGATGTTTTTCCGTCGGTACCTGCTGCATTACTCTCGTTCCGCCTCAGAGTCTGCCTCTGTTTACTGAGCTGCTGAATCTCAATGGCAAGGGCAGCAGACTTTTCTTCCTCGGCAGCCATATCCTGCTCGAACAAACGAACCTAGACGATTATAGATGATGCGTTGAGTGCGGTACCTAGAAACAATGCACCGAAAGAGGCAAAGACAGACCAACCTTTTCTGACACTTTGGCCAACTGCTCCTCAACTGGAATATCGCCTGCTAGACCTTCTAGTTCGATGGCCACTCTCTCCGCAGCTTTCTGCACCGCAGATGAACGACAGAAGGCCGCACAAAGTCAAGCTCGTAATGTAGGTAATGCGCAATAGGAAGAGGAAGTGTTTGGGAACAAACCTTATCGTCGATGGACTTCAGCTTGCTCTGCATAGCACTGAGGTTATTGGATATTTGTTCGCATTGGGCGGCCAAGTCCTTGTTTCCACGATTCAGCAGCTCCACGTCATGCTGCAGCTCTAATACAACGACAAAACGATGTCAAGAAAGCGAGATATAAACGATAAGCGCGACGATTAGAAGAAGTAAGCGGATTCCGTTATCCCTGATCAATCCTCAATGTCGTCTTCCCTATGATGTCACGTACGTCTGTTCCTCTTGTTCATCTCGTGAAAGCGGACAACTTCCGGTGACTCAATTTTCCCTTCCATTTGCAATTGAAGGTTCTTCCTCTTCACAGCAAGCTGTTCCCTTTTCCATCGCAGCTGGAAGTGTAAAGAGAAATCATTATTCGGCCATACGCAGAAAAGTGGAGAACGTTAGGAGATGGCGCGACCACAAGCCATGGAAAGCGCGACACCCTAAGCTCTAAATAAATGTATGGGAGGGATATGAACTAGTAACGGAACGCTCTACATGTCGCGCCCGATAAGATAGTTGAGATCCAAAGAATATCAGGAGTAGATAGGATGACACTTACCATCTCCGCCTCCATCTTGAGCTGTTGATTCTCCTTGGAAAGAGTCCTATAGTGATGCACCAAGAATCCAACGTTCTTCTTCACCATCGTCCTGACAAAGAAAAAGAAAACGGAGGAAACCGCATTCGATAAGATTTAGGGCAGAGGAAAGTTAGTGGTCTGGGCTAGAGCAACGGCTTACTTCTCCTTTCTTAGATCCTCCACAGCCTTCCGGAGTGTCTCCACCCTGATGCCACTGACCACCAGAAGCGCACGGTAGTCCTGAAGCAATCTGCTTGCCTCACTTTGTGGAGCTGAGCTGGACGCCGGACTGGAAGCAGATGACTCCTGGAGAAATAAGATGGAAGTAAACAAACGGTATGTCAAGCCCCAGGCCCATTTGGAGGTTCTATATCCATCCTCCCCGTCCGTTACGAGGCAATCAAGATGCACTTTCCTTTTATGGGTAAACACCTCCCCATGCTAGTCTTTCCAGAAGAGGTAAGAGCCAGCAGAACTACGTACCATTACACGCGCATCTGTCTTTTTTAAGCCGAATTCTGTTTCTACGTCAATGAACTTAAGCGTGATGGGACGGCTGGCTCCCTTCATCAAAGCGGCGATCTCGTTGTACGGTCGTCCCCATAGATCTGACTCTCCAATGTAGGTGAGGCGCATACCTGGCTTCAGCCGTCTAAGGACAATAGTTGGTGTTAGACATCTGATCTCTGCCTTGCTAGGTATAATAAGGCCCAGTTTTTCCATTTCAATATACTCTCTCACTGCTGGCCCTTATGGCAATATTTCCAGCTTTTCCACCTTGCTTAGTCAACACGTGTTCCTCTCTTCGGATCGTAACCAGTCTGCTCTCACCTCTCAGGTGGGACGCTCCAGTTATAGAGTTCTGCTGCACCGGGCTGGCTGCCCTTACCCTGCAAAAGGAGAGAGGAATGATGAGAAAACCAGCCCTAGCCAATGCTAATAGCATTCCAAAGGTGATACTATGAGTCATATGGAAACGTGCGAGGCGGCCAATGACGGGCACAGGTACAGGAGAGATCCAAGGAACCATCGGCATAAAGGAGAGATATTATAGGGGAAAAGATAGAAGTATCCTGTCTATTCTTACCTTCGTGAAGGCTTCTATCTCGGCTTGGAGCTCCGGCAAAATTGTTTCAGCAGCTTTGCTTTGTTTTAGGCTTAGACCCATGGGACCCGAACCAAACTCGACCTCTAACTGACCCTTCCACTGCGGGCGTCTGCTCGCCCCGCCACCTGACGGCAGATAAGACCGATCAACTCTATGATTAGACACGTAGACGAAGGCAGTGACGCCAGAATTATAGATCAAGGAGAGATGCAAGACGCTCTAGGAACAACACGATAGGCAAGGTAAGATTTGACAAAGAGATCTCCCGAGAACGAAGGGCCTCAATAAAGAGAGAAAGAGGGATTGCGGCATCCACAATATTTAGATCTAACTACCTGTGGTCGGTGCGGTCTGCGAGGACGACGAGGAGGAGGAGGTACGTCTCACGCTGGCCGTCTCTCCTGTCTTTGGTGGCGAGTCAGACGCTCTCTGGCCAGCATTCTCTCCTATTAATGACTATGTTAGCCACGAATTCTAGCTAAAGAATATAGAGCAGGCGGAACGCAAAATAAAGCTAGCCATAGACGAGGAGGCACAAAAGTTAATGATTCAAAGTTACGGCAGCTAGAATGCAAAGAGTTGGGGAGGATCCAATGAGAGTTAATGCTCGGATTGCCACGTTCTTGGTAACAAGCGAGCGAGCGAAAGAGAGAATAGCGGATAGAGCGCAGACCTTCTCCTGAAGCTGCAACCTCTGGAAACGTCCACGAGGTCTGTCCTTTGGGTCCAACATAATAAAACTGCCCGGGATGTTTGCGGCTTTCCTTCACGTTCCACCCTGGAGGAAGAGCTTTGGGTGCATCACTGCAGACGTAGCTTGAAACGAGATGAGTAAGACGGAGCCAACAGAGAGAAGAGTGAAGAGGCATACTCCAGGAAAGGAGTATTGGAAGAGAAGAGAAGGAACTGAAGGCAGTAAACTGAAGGCCGATTGACTAGCAACATACTTCCGCGGGTAGAAGAGCGAGACCTGTAGAATGCAGTTGCTAGAAGTGCTGACGAGCAAAAGAAGAACGACTCTTTATAACCTAGGACCAGATTATCTCTTAGCAATACATAGCAAGGCAAAGAATGGAGTTCTAGAAGGAAAGAAGGAAGCGCAGACGTACCTTGGCCGCCTACTAGTGCTACCGGACTGTTGAGAGGACATTGTAGTCGAGAGCAAGGAAAGAGAAAGCTACAATCGCAGCCAAACGCCAGAGGACAATCACTGTGAGCGCCGAAGAAGACGGGACGAAGCAACGAAGCCCAGACAGTTGGCGGCTTAGCAAGGGCGAAGCCAAGTCAGCTCAGGACGGAGGGCGAGGGTGGTCATCCAGAACCCAGAACCCACATCGGTGCCGCCTAATCGTCTTCAGAAGCAAGAGGCTAACAGAAGCAGGAGGCAAGAGAGAGCAAGAAACGGAGAGAAGAGAGAGCGCAATAGACCAAGCCATCAGCGACCTTGGCTGACAGCTGAATGACGACGAGGGAGAGAGAAACAAAGTTGCTGATGGGCGCTGGACGTGACTGACGATCTGCTGCTGCTAGGACAGATAAGAAGCTCTCTCAGAAGGTAAGGATCGCCTAAAAGGCTATTAGACTTATGTTACGGTGAACACAGCCAGGGGAGTTAACTGCCTGTGCAGCTGTTAGGCGGATTATTTGCAGTGATAAACCCTGATTCGCCCCTTTCAGGGATCAGAAACAGCATCCTTGAGGAAGCCAGTTGACACTGAATCTCTATACTCGCATCCTCCCTCTCTCTCTCTCTCTCTC